>KB692201.1:0-34829 GCA_000349165.1 Anopheles christyi | reverse complement strand
AAATAATTAATTAATTTTGTATTTACAACGGTGCAATGCTTTTTGTACTATTTAACTATCAATCACGTCATGTTGATTGTTATTAGCCACACTGGTCTGTATATGGCTAGTGAACAGTGTGTTGCAATGAACAGGAGTATCTTGTGGTGTGTTACAATTTAGGTCAATTAATCCAATGCTCACTTGTTGCGATACGCAGTGCGCTGTACATTGCTCCTGTTCGCAAATGCGCCTTTTTACATACGTTATGCATACTAAAAGGAGTCAATGATGCGTGTAGGCTACGAACCTTCGAACGTCATAGGGGGCCCAACTCCCTCCCACCGAGGATAACACGTTGTACCAATCATTTCTCTGCGCGCAACTGGTTAAACATACACAGCGCCGCCGCCGCCGTTGCAAGTGGTGGCTCAAAACAAACAGTGCATTGAAATGTGGGGAGAGAGTAATGAACAAAAATCTTAACCTGTTTTAGCCCCAGCGGACAAGGTGGGGTCCCTGTGTACATGCTGACATCAGCGAACGATGGTTTTGCGGCGCCTTTGCCTATGTACCTTGGCTTCACTGACCGACTGACAAACAAACACCACGATATGTGCAGTAAGTGACGCCCGCTGTTTGGTCCACCCCTGGAGAGTTTGATCGAGAAGCTCAGGGTGTTATTATCGGTCGGTACATGATGAGCGTACGTATCGTATGTGTTTGTGAGGGGTGATAGGCATACTCTTCTGGGTATGTTTTTTTTTGCTTTGCTTTGTTTTGGTAAGCCCTTGAGGTGTGGAAGGTTTGTTGCAGCGGTGTCTTATGGAACTAGAAGCGTAGTTAATGGAGAGAAAAGGGCTTAAGACAAGAGCTGCGGGGTCGGCAATCGTGTACGATAAGCCCGTGACTTGGTGCCGGTTGGTCGTAACCGGTGTCGTAAGAAGGGTGCTAGAGTAGGGAAGGTTAGTATGTTAGGATAGTTAGGTGTGTGTCCTGCCCCCGATGTTTCGACCTCGATGTATGTGGAGTTAGATAATCTTCGCTTACTGCTAGGGTTTTCGAAACAATTTACATGTTTGAAGGTATCGAAAAGCCTTGCAAGTGATAAGAAACCATGTGTTGTGAAATATTTTACCTTAAGCAAGTCATCTTTGGTACCAAAATGAATTTTTACTCGGTTGGATTTCAGTTAAAAACATTTAACGCTTTTATACCACTAACGTACTTCAAATATATTGTATTCAACTGCAAGGGTGCATAAGGCTGTGTATTCAATAGAACATCTGCACTCTGGGTCCGGCAGTGCGATGGCAGTTTTACTCGATTAAGCCTTCATCGTAAATTTTCTATCGCTCCTCGCTTGTTCCCTTTCTGGGACGCTGACATTTGCTATTATGCTGTACCATTGGGCACACGGCGAACAGCAAACTGGTGCACGAACCATGAATTTACGGTTCTTCGTATTTAGCACTGAAGGCTTTGGAACCTGCTGCTGCTGCTGCTGGGGCATTATGAAATCTGAGCGCTCTTACGACGACGACGCGCAACGTTCGGTCATTCGGTATGAGCATCGAAGTGAAGCTTGCTACAGTTTCCTGGTCCTTCGATATGTGTTCGATCAGTGCCCAATTAGCATACTGCTGATAAGTGGGCCGCTTTCCGGGAGGGCAAATAATGAGGAGACCGCCGCGTGACGGACGATGCACCCCTATAAGCGTGTAATGTGCTGTTGGCACTTCTCACTGTGCGGTACAGATCCACAACAAAAAAAGATTTCGGCGACTGTTGGACACTCATCTCGTCGCGTCTCGTCTCATCTTGTTCAATATCTGCTGTAAAGTGATAGGTTTAAACTCATTTCTTTCTCACGTACTCTACAAAAGCAGCTTTCCTTTCTTCTTTCAGTGGCGCACTCAAGAAATCCGATCTGCGATTCCAGCTTGATTTAGCGTGTGTGTGTGTGTGTGTGTGTACCTTTCCTGTTAGCTTTTGTGCTGAGCTTTTTTCATCTGGCTGTCAACTTTCAACGGAAATGGTAGCCGTGTGCGAAAATTATATCATCATAACTGGTGTCGACCTCCCCTCCCGTCTTGGAGATGTTTCAACCGTGGTGTGGGGGTCGGTGAGGATAATTTGTCACCGTTTCCAATGCAAGTGCCCCAGCCCTCCCCCACGTGATGCATTGTGAGTCGTTGCGTTTCATTTTTGCTACGTGGTGCGTTCCTACGTGTATGTTGACATGCTGGAGGAATAAATGCAATTTAATAGTTGTAAATCATGTGTAGCGAGTGAGAGACTAAAAGCTCCATATTCATGATACACCTGCTTTAATGCTAAAGGCCAATCAAAAGACTGCAAAATAAAACAGTCAAAGGCAGGTAAGAGTGAGCAGGGAAAAAATTAGATTGTTTAATTGATTCCAAGGCAATTATGTGCGCTCTTAGCAGCTTATACGTGTCATATAAATATTTATTTCCAACTCTTCATGTGTATGTTGGCTTACCATTCTCTACTGCAAACTCCACCTGAAATAATGGGAAGCAATTTTATTTGTAGAACTTATACCACTATAGCCACTTTGTATGGTTTCAATTGCGAATCTGTGTACAGTTTTCGCCCATGAAATGCTATTCTATTTCCAACTAGTAGTACGTGCCAATTATCAACTGTTTGTTTTCGCAGTAGGCAGTGGTAGGTAGCGAAATTGATGTTTTCGGGGCGATCTACCGTTTTTCACCAATTTAACACAAAGCTACTGCCATTTAGCATTAATTTTCGATAATTGTACGCCTCCACCACCTTCTGCTTTGTTGGGGTTTGAACCGAACGCAAGATCATCACGCTTGAGAAGTTAGGAAAGTGAGAAGCTAACGGTCGGCGTGGGTTACGGTACGAGTTCAAGGTGCCTCTAACGACAAAGCCTCTAACCCTCTAGCAATCAAACAGCCTGGGGGTTTATTTTTCCCGACAGCTCTTTCCCTCGCCCACTGCTGTAGCCTTGCCTGCAGGAATGGAGAGGGAACGGCGGAAAGAGAAAGAGAGAGAGACAGCGAGGGTAAAAGTATTTTTAGTGAACATTATTAGTGTTTTGCTGCATTGTTTGTGTATGTGCAGAGCACTCATCTGCTAACATTTCCCATGGTCTTGGGATGGCAAAAAGATGGATCAATGATATATAGGTGTGTTGGGCGGAGGGAGACGAAATGCATTCAAGTGCATACAGTTTGCAGCATAGCACAGATTGGTTGGTGCTGGGATGCGATGGTAAACCGGGTCGCTAACATGAAGACAGGTTAGCAGCAGCAGCGTTTGTTTGATAAATCGTGAGCCGACTTGTTCATGACCTCTATTTTTCCCGTGCATCTCCACAACGGATCCGGCCTACGGAGTGGAACGAGCAGCGGAATGGTTGTTATTCTTTTTACCATTTAACCATGCGCATTAGGTCACACAAACGTCAACGTCACAGTGTGGGTTTAAGCTATTTACACATGAGAAATCAATTATTATCGACAGATTCTCTGACATGGTTTCGCTGTTCCCGATGGTTGTGTGAATGCAACAATAAATACTTGATGCATTGCTGCATTGTAAGTGCATTTTAAGGAGGGTATTGGTTTGAAGAGTTTCAAAAACTAAAGCGTTTTTGATAAAATGCCTTCGTTTCGTTATAACACAATTTGAAGGGTTGGATAACTTTATCATTTGTTTGGAGTTCACATTTACAAGATAATTTAAATGTTTTAATTCGATTTTATAGTACAAAATATGAATTATTCCGCAGTGATTTAAAGCGTTTCCAGTCAAAATGACTGGTGCGGTAGTTCTAGTGTTAAATAAATGTGTACAATGTAGATTTTTTTCAGATTTTAAGCTTACTCTAATAATTTTTTTTATGCGGCTTCAATTCGTTTTGTTTCTGACACATGACACATGAACTTTATGTTATTCCACCATTTGATAACTTTTTTTTTTTGGTTATAGCTTCTCACCATTTTCCTATATGTGGCAATACAAAATAAACAAAGAGCAAATGTTTTGATTAATATTGCATCATGGTTGTATCATTTGCAAAATGAACCTCAAACTAAATCTCAGACTTGTGAGGAAGAAAATGTGATCGCCCGACATCGAAAGCAGCGCTGGGCGTGATTTTATTGGACAGGATAATACGTTTAGGAAGAAAACGAACGACGGAAGGCAATTGTCTGACTGCGATTGGGGCAGCAAAAATCAACCAACCTCATAGACCGAAAAGCGAAAGGAAATAATCAATTTCGACTATGATGATGTTGATCCAACGAACGAATTCAACGGATTTGAAATGGGTCGCAATGAAAAATTTGAAAATTGGTAATTATGTTAAACTTTTTAGTTAATTAAGAATTATATAGCGTACGTACCTTTTTCGTTTGTGCATTTCCGACAAAGTACGACATGTACCGAAACGAAAAATTGACCAAAATGTTATAAACATTACTCGTGGTGTATTGCATTAACACATCATGTTACAAAGAACACAACAACTCAATCTGCAGCAGACAACACAGCAGCATTCCATCAACACTCGAACGTTCCGAAGCATTGCTTATCGTTACCGCAATCTTTCTCTCCATTTGCATCGGGTGGCAATTGAAATGCACTGGCGGGCGAAAATTAATAGAGCGATCGATTGTTGCCGCCATGTATCGATCATAGCATTTCCTTTCGATCATCACGACACACTCACAAAAACGCCTGGGTAGGGCAGAAAGTGCGGCCGGCCGCGGCATACGTCTGGAGAAGAAGGACTGCTGCCAGACAATGCGCACAGAGAGAGAATAGGTTATTGGCATATCGAGTTGCATGATGCAGATTATGGATGGATGGATGGATGGTATTGATGTATGTGTGTATGTATGTACGTATGTTTGTGTGCGTCAAAAGTGTTATGGTGATGGCTCCCACTGTGCGCGCTGTTTAGATAGAAAGTCAATCATTAGCAATCATTGCGCGTGATGGAAGGAAAGTAAATACCACTCTGGTTTCCTTTTCCTTTTGCTTAGCGTGTTTTCTTTCCACGCCCATTCCTCCTACCGTTATCCACGGTTCGATCGATAAAGTTGTTGAAAGTGACTCGTTTTTTTTTTTGCGAAAACTCCGACTGGATCTCATTTACTGCGTCCGTGGAGGACGAAACATTAAGTACAGGATAAATGTAAGTGCACTTTCTTACACGATTGACGGCGGGAGCATCAAGCCTGAATGTTGGACATAGATACTTATATGTTCTCCAAAACTATTAGAGATGTTTCCTGCTAAATTTTGCTTCTATGTTCTATGTTGTTTTAGTTGTTATTTTTTTCCTCTAATGCTCCTTTTCTAAATCATAATAAGTTCTTTAGGAATTTTACCTTGCTTTGGATATGTTACTTGAAAAATTTTAAATAGAGAGGATAATTTTATTATGTTCTTTGATACGGTATTTCTTACGGTATTGGTACGGCATTGAATATTCTTGGAATTAAGTGTCAACTTAAAAGGCTCCTTTGGAGGTTTCAAGTTTGACATAAAAGTCGACATATTGCGACCGTTTTTAATGAAGTTAATGATGATATGACTTGAGCTAACAAACTTTGAATGGCAGTGAATAATTGGTGCCTAAGAGATAAAGATTGGTAAGGAACTAAAATTGGTCACTGAAAGTCGAAAATTGAGACACGCTGTCAAATTTGGTCACTGCGGGGCAAAATTTAGCGACAACAGCTGTAACGCCATTATGATCGAAGATAAAGCGAAAGATGTTACAGTATATGGCACCGATTGCAACTGTTTGCCACTATCGCATCTTCACTTTCACGTTTTGCAGAGAAAAACGGAATTTCTCTGCAGAAAATCTCCTTACATTTGCTTTTTAAAGCTTGCTTTCCTTGACGGTCATGATTTATGAGCCTGACTTTACGGTGCTACCTCCCCCCACCGGTTGGGGTACACGCGTGTTGTGGAGCGGCTACAAACAGTGAGAGTGTAAACGAGAAATGTAAAAGATTCACCTGGGAGAAGGACAAACATGATAGATATTTTCATGGTTTGTTTTGCTGGTTGAAATGTGCGAAATAGTTGCATGTTAATGTTTTCTTTTTTTTAAATAATCGTGCGTGCTTCGACGCCGTTTAAATGTATGCCTTATCTGCGCATAATAAGGTGTATCTGAGTGTTTTGTTTATCTGCTGGCGAGGGCAATTACAATGAAGTGAATGAAGCCAAACACTTTCAATTTTGATGGGTATAATTAAATCTGCGTAGTTTAATCTGTCCTTTTACAGCAATGCCTTTAAAGCAATAAAATATAGATCAGAATTCATTGTAATTCGATCGGTAGCTTCAGACATAGCGACTACAACACAACAACGAAAAATGTTTCCCAACTACCTGTTCCACTGTAATAAAATGGTTAGCAGGTTAAAAAAAACCCTTCAGTGTAAATATACAACTCCGTTTTGACGCTTCGTGACTAATGATTTCCTTTTTTTTTGCGCCATTAATAATCTATCAAACGGAACCGTTTGTGTTCAAAGGGAGACACAGGAATGATGGGTTTTAAATTTGGTCATAAAAAAATTAACCTGTTTAACATTAATGGAGTGTGCGTGCGCGGATGCGGTAAGGTAAAAGAGGTTCAGAAAACGAGAGAGGGTGCTTTTCATTCCATTCGAATTCCAATCGAAACTTTTGTAGCGGAAGTGTGTTATTTTGTAACCTTCGGCTCAGGTTTAAGTAGAGCAACAAACAACAACAATACAATTTCCCTTCCAAGAAATATTGTAGTTTGTAATTTATTAGCGTGCCATTTTGATATCAGAATTTGGGTTTAACTCGCCCAAAATCTCCCTACGCGATAGACGATTGATGAGTCAAGTTGATCGGTGGTCTAAGGCTTTTGGTCTAGGTTTCAGTTTTACCAAGAAATGATGAATGAGTGTACAACAGTTGAATGGGGAAATGAATGGCAGTGATCTTTACCCATCTTATGAAGGTTTCGTTTTTTTTTTTCGTTGCAAAGGCTACGATCACACAGTTGGTATATGTGCAGTTGCTATGATGAAGTTGTGTTGTACCGACGACTGCGAAATATAGCCACCAACAACAACGTCTCTGTGATCGTGTGTGCTTATCGCGTTTGTTCCATTCACCATTCGAGCCAGGAAGGTATGTGGCTCGAAAGCACAAACAAACTCACTCCACGCCGTAACCTATCCCCGTCCAGTGTACCCATAGCCTAGACGTCAAGTTGCCGTAAATAATAAAAAAGCGGCTTGACTGCTATACTCGCTTGTTGTTGCTGTGGCCCACTGGACGTGTCGTTTGGAATTTGCCCAAAAGAGGGTGAGACGTAGTGGTGCTTGCCGTTGGCTTGCCCAATATACGTTCCCTCCTCTTTCGCGCATTGAAACCGACCTGGGGGGAGCATTCTGCCTAGGAGCTTATTTTTTCTTCATTTGCTCAAAGTTTCGATTGTCGCGCAAGTTGTGAACGGGAGGAAAGTAGTGTGCCCTTAGGGGTTGGAAGCTGTGCACGTGTGTGCGTGTGTGTTTCTTCATGCGTTGTCTAATTTGGTTGTCGCTTGCAAATGAGTGGAGGCCAGGGACCACCCTTGAAGCAGTCGCGACCTTCCATGGCTTTCTCCAATCGTTACGCGTTCGACGGGGTAGTACGAGAAAACTAGATAATGGGGCGCGGTAGGAAGTAATTTTTACTCAACTTCTTCGTATTCCGCGCCACACCGTCCTGAAAGATTGGGACAGCACCACATTTTCACCTGATTTAATTCTGCCCTGTTTTGGTTTTATGTGTGTGTTTTTTTTGTCTTTCATACGTTCGTTTCTTACGCACACTCTCCGTCCGCTTCCGTTCGGGGATTAGTTTGGGATCGATGGAAATAGGGTTGTCGAACCGATATACACTCGAACCTACTATTTCCCCCAAGCCCCACGAGTGGCCAAGGGGAGAGCATACGTTTGATTGAGCTAATCGGTTTGTTAGTTTTTGCTCCACTATTTTCCCTTTCCAATATCTAATTCACTTTCAACGACTGTGAACGTACGCAATGATCGAGTGAAAAAGAGTGTGTGTGTGTGAGAGAGAGAGAGAGGGAGAGAAAAAATATAGGATAAGGAAGAAGAAATGCTAGAAAAAGGGAAAGAGAAAAGTGCCGTTGCGTTCGTGCGTTCGCGTTCGTTAGCCTGTTACGCATTATTGGCGCATTGGAATTTAATTTCATAGAAATTAATTTCATCTTCTCATCTCGGAACGACGTTTGCCGACGAACGAGGTGGGCCCAACAGCGATTCCGTGAGGCCACGCCGCGCACATACGTCAAGAAGTTGGCGGTTTTCGCTAGTGACGACGTTGGCATGTGAAGCCGTGAGCGAATGCATATCGCTTCCCATCTAACCGGAGGCTTTGTCACCTTCTGAAACACCTGTAGAGAGTTTGGCACTATGTATTTGTAAGCGAGATACCTGTAATTTTGGAAGTCACGCTTAATTGAACAAATGTGAGGTGGGAAAATGTTGAAATTTCGCTACCTACACGTGTTCAGTTTTTAAGTTACTAGAAACCCATTATAATAAATGCATTGTCCCAAAACTACTGTTGTAATATATTGTTCAAGTTAAAAGAATTTCTTTTTTTTTCGTGGAATGAAAAAATCTTACCAGTTGTATGTTACACATTGGCTTCATAGGCGTTTTATATTATCTGACATTATAGGGTTTACCGAGGTACTTTGCTATGCGAGATGCTCACAAAATGTATTTCGATCCAAGCCAACTGTTTTAACCGTACTCAATGTTTTTTGACACGTCCAATATGATTGTTGAAAAATCGTAAGAAGAATGCGTTTCTATAGTCCTGAACACTTATACACGATCACTTAGTTTTAGTATATCGTTGTGAGTTTGACCATTAATATTCGTATTTAGCACTAAATCATGTAATGGTGTTTTAAAAATATGATTCAAATAAAGAGTAGGTATTGGTATGTTACAAATAACACACATCAGCAGCATTTTAAAGGACTTTTCAGACATTTGGATTGTATGGTTATGCTACGACACCGTATGAAAATTATGCCGCTTGGGACAAGTGTCAAACCAATTCCAAATGAGAAATGTAAACAAAACACTTTTGAGAATGGTTTCATTTGCTCAGAATTTATTTGTCATCAACAAAATTAATCAAAAATATTTAGAATAATGTTTGAACCATTGGAATCGTATTGGAAGGGTGAAAACACATTTTGTGATGGTTAAAATGGTTGTCATTTGCCAACAAATTATGCAGCTCACATGTAAAGTCCGTAAGGGCGATAGAATCTTTTTACTTCAAATATCCCATAGCTTCAAAGTTTTACTGCACCAATTGTGCTTGGATTACAGATTCAACAATGGAAAGTACATCTTTGTTGCTCCAGGGCAGCATTCCACAGCTAAATGGACGACACAACGCACTTAGCTTGTAACGTCGCATGCGGGTGAGATAACTTGCTTTAGCTTTTCCCAATGGTTTAGTCTCCCTTCAGACTTTGGGTGTTAATCTAAATTAGCCATCTAATGTAACCATTAATATATATGGTGATGGGGTCAACGGGGTTGGTGCGAGCTGATGAGTGCGACTCCATCTCCAATCTTTCCCTCGCTGAGGTGCACATTAACGTCGTTAAATGATCCCGAACCCTTTTGAAAACGGTCACCCCAAAATTAGTAGCTTTCATTGGGTCGATTAGTGGAAGCGGACGTCTTTAATTTTGGGTCCTCTTTTCTTTCACTGTTTTAAAACGGTATGGCTATTCGTTTTTTTTTCTTTCATTCATTTAGCAATCACCATCAATACTGGGCTGGCTGGGAAATGTTTCATGAATGAGTGTGATCTTCGGAGGGACTCTCATTGAGCGTATTGCAATGGATTTGTTTACCTGAATAGGTGCGTTCGCGTCCTTGAAGAGGCATCTTTTTCCAGTACCGTTTTTTGACGACCCTTAGCCACCTATTGCGAAGCATATAAAGTCGTGACCGGGCTGAATCATAAGACAACGAAGATGTCTGTCGTCACGAATCTTGCAGGGAAGATGATGGCACCTGTAGATATTGTTTCACTTTTGACCTCTCCTTGAACAACGAGTACTGAGAGTGTGTATCTATCACCCGTGGGTATGTGTGTGCCATTCACTAGTCCGGAGACTTACCGTGGGCAAGCAAGCACCACCACCTAACTCTCCGTCATCATGTATTTTTACACGGCTGAATGTGGCAGTGTGTGTAGGCTCTATCGATTACGTAAAGAGATACCGCCGCTACGCATTGGAGATCGTTGAAACTGATCGTTTTCAGCCGTATCGTGTATCGCATTACCACCGGTCACTTGCACAGAGATTTGGAGTGTGGCGCGGTACGCTATCCAACCTCAAAACTAACCTGTCGTCGGATAAAATGGTGTGACCAAAAGGTGTTTTGCAATGGTGGTAACAACTTCATCCGTGAATGGGTTAGAAGATCGGACTTACTGGCTCAATACGTCAAGACTTCTTCGAGGTTGATTTTAAAAGTTATAAATGTTCATGTGGAGCAATGTTTTAAATGTATCCTTTTAAAATAAAAAGAACACTGTTGCATTCATTTAACTGTGTACAACCCTAAACAACCAGACAAATATTATTATATATAAGCCAAGTAAATGAAACGTTTTAGATTTATAATGAATGGCTATAGAAATCAGTTTTAAAACCTTGTATTTTGCCCTAATCTCAGCACACACAAAAAAAAAAAAACACTGCACAAAATAACGGTACTGGAAAGACGAGCCCACTTTGTGCCGCGTAAATTGGGGAAATTCTTTTATTTTTGCCCTACCTTCACCACTTTGCAACCTAAATGCAGTTCTTTGGCTTGCGTTTGCTACCGTCACCGGGAGGCTGAGTCAATGCACCGACTCGGGAAGCAGAAGCTGTACACGTTAATTTAACGCCAATCAATTGTTTCTATCTTTTTTCTTCTCAGTTTACTTTTACAGTAAACTTTTTTTTCTTAACTTGTACTCGCGCGTGAGCTAGCAAGCAACAACATAATTTCGCGCCACTCCGCTGATCCAATTGGGTTTCACAGTTTTATTAGCACGAATAATGTGCATTGTTGTTTTTAAGTTGCTGGAATGAATGTGTGTTCAAGGGAGAGAATTCAGCAGATTAATTGGTTTCTGGGCGCAATGTTTACCCAAAAAGTGGGAAATTACGATTAACGATTTAACGAAGGATGATCTTCAAACGTGGAACAAACACACACATAAAAAAAGTTACGTTTATTTACGCCATAAGCTTACTGCACTCAGCACAACCCCTTATGTAGGTTATGTTTTTATACTATCGGGGTTTTAAAATAGATCTATTTTTTTTGTGGCATCGAAATTGTAATTCATGGTATATTTTTATTTCGAATAATCCCTCCACCCCCTCCGAGTTGACTGTTTTTTCTTTCACTGGCGATGCCAGCAATCGTTCGCCCGTTGTTTGTGAGCATTATTCATAATTGGCATTATTTATCACTCCAGATAAATAAACACTAATGGTGGACCCCTCATCTAAACGATCAGATTTGCTGCGGGGAAATGGGAATAACCAACTTTAATTCTCTGCCCTTTTGCCAATTCCTAGACAATTCTACAAACGTTCCGACAACCCAGAGTACCGGCCGATCCAGAGTTGTCGGTTTATTTACATTTTCCATTTTTCGAGGCAAGAAGTTTTATTTTATCAGCCGCATATAAAGATGAATCACTGCAAACAATATTTGACTAATAGCGTATGCCTTTTTTTTCCTTTTTTTCTATCTTTTTAGGTTTTCATCAAAACCGAATTGAATCGGTTGAACATCATCATCATCGTGTACGCGGGTGATTTATTGTGTATTTCCATTATCATCGATAACCGGGCCAGCAGAGAACCAGGGAACCCTCAACAGAACCCCAGGGTTACCGTTATATAGCCCTTTGCAACTCTAAACAAATGCCCAACGTCGAAGGTTTAGCGAACGTTCTACAGTAGCAGATGGGTTGGCCTTGTTTTCATCCCAGTGTGCAAGTGAAAATGGCAACCAGAGAAGATGACCCCATCGCTTGCAATTGCCACGTCACAGCAGCCCTGAGCCTCACCGATAACGTTTTTATGGCTACAGGAGGCCTGTTTGCCAACAGATGCCGGCTGAGTAATTATGGTCATCTTCAGCACGCCTCCACGAAACTAGCGACTTCACCGTGCTGGAACGATTCTCCATCCGCATCCCCAACGGGTTCGAGCATGGCACGCGCAAAGAACACACTGTTCTCCAGCAACTACATGCCAGGCCTCCTAATGAGTACTGTTGTGTGAACGGTCAGTCAGTCAGATTCGAAAAAAGTGTGATAATGTGTGATTTGTTGTCCGTTTTTTGAAAGACTCTTCGGCTTCCAGCAAAAAACAAAATGAACAAATGATGAAAGCACTAATTGTGAAGTAATGAGTAAAACGCAATATTCACTGGAAGTTCTAAAGAGTGCAGACCTTCCATGCGCTATAGTGAAAGATAAGATTCGAGGATATTAAGTGATATCGGCACGACCGATAAGCAAATGTGCGGTAAAGATACTGCTGTCGCGAGCACACGGTTGTGTTAGTGTGCCACTAGTACGTAGTTCAGTAATTAAGTGTTGATACTGTGTAGGTGTGCAAATAGCACGTCCACAGTCATCTATATGCGAAAAGTGTAAGATAGTACAGTAAATCTGCGTATTCTGCAATTGTGTAACACTAGTGAACCAAGATACCTGTAACAGTTTTCCAAAATGTCGTTCCTAAACAATCTGAAGAAGGTGTTTCACCTGGGCAGCGGAGAGGCGAAGAAGAAGCGCATCTTCAACAACATCCGCATGGATACGGATCCGGCGGACTTCTGGGACATGATCGGCGAGCTTGGAGATGGTGCATTTGGCAAAGTGTACAAGGCACAGAACAGGGATACGAAACAGTTGGCCGCGGCCAAGATGTGCACACTAGAGGACGAGGAAAATCTGAGCGACCATATGGTTGAGATTGACATCCTGTCCGAGATTAAGCATTCAAACATTGTCGGTCTGTATGAGGCGTTCTCGATCGACGACAAGCTGTGGGTGAGTAACGGATTTCAGGGAAGGGCCCTTTAAAACGAATAGTGGCATGCCATCAATAATTTAGAGTGTTTCGGAAATATAATGTTATCAAAAAAAAAATTAAATTTTATTACATTTTTATATGAACCCATTTTTTTATATCATACTGCAAATGAATCATGTTTGATGAACATGAAAAACACTGGTTTATAGATGTTGAAATAAAGTAATGATTCCTCTTGCATGAACGGTAGAAGTGAATGGACAACAATAAACCATTTACCCAACCATGCATTACATCATGTTATTTGAAGACGAAGGCAAACCGTTATTAACGATCTAATGTTTTTGAATACTCACACGGCACTTTCGGTGCATTTGGATAGGAAGAACGTGTGCAAGCACATGCGATCGTGATGCACTTTTCCGATTCATATGAAACGCTAGAATGTAACCGGGAACGAATCTTTGGATCATATTTCTTGGTGAGGATTTTTCTTCGCTGTGTTTTCGCTTAGCAGTTCCACTTTAGAGCAGTGCAGGTGGTGATACACAGCAGAGGTAAAGTAATGCAATCTTTTCATTCATAAGCGATTTTTTTCCGATGCGATTTTTTTGTGTGTTAGTTTTGATGTAAGTAGGGAGCATAGTAAATAGGCCGGAAAGTGGGTCCGTTAGGGTGTATTGATGATTTGTAGCTGTAACAAGAGGATGGGTTGGTTGGAACGAGGATGTTTTGCATGGTTCGGAAGCATTCCAGAAATTTAATCGTTCTTCGTTTATACATGTTTCTTGTTTCTTTACAGATGCTGATAGAATATTGTGATGGTGGTGCCTTAGATAGTATTATGGTGGAGCTGGAGAAACCACTCACCGAGGCGCAGATTGCTTACGTATGCAAGCACATGTGCGCCGGACTGAACCATTTACACAAGAACAAGGTGATACACCGGGACTTGAAGGCCGGCAACGTGTTGCTGACAATGGACGGTGGCGTTAAACTGGGTATGCTGCCTCGGTGCAATCGAAGGCGTGTAGGAAGCTAATAATCATTAACGGTCTTTTTTTTTCTCGCTCTCGGTTTTGTGCATTCACGTTTTATTACACCTCGCACCTTGATGATGCAGCGGATTTCGGTGTGTCGGCCAAGAACAAGCACACGATGCAAAAGCACGACACCTTCATCGGGACGCCCTACTGGATGGCACCGGAGCTGGTGCTGTGCGAAACGTTTCGGGACAATCCGTACGATTTCAAGGTCGACATTTGGTCGCTCGGTATAACGCTGATCGAATTCGCTCAGATGGAACCACCGAACAGCGAAATGTCACCGATGCGAGTGCTGCTCAAGATACAGAAAAGTGAACCGCCCAAGCTGGATCAACCATCGAAGTGGTCGAAACACTTTAACGACTTTCTAGCGCGTGCTCTCGTAAAGGTAAGAGGCAGAGTACGATTGACCGTAGCAGTATGCAGTAAGCAGTGGATGCTAAATTTCTCCTTTCTTTTTTGCGGTTATTTGAACAGGATCCACAGCAGAGACCATCAACGGAGGTGCTGATGGGACTGCCGTTTATTAGTGGTAATCTAGATTCGAAGCCCATTAAAGATTTGCTGCTCGAGTACAAGGCTGATGTCGTAGAGGAGGAACTGGTGGACGAGGAAGCAGAGGTGCGTATTATGATAGTCTTGGGGACGTTCGATAAAGATATTTTGGTTAAGGAGTATGCCCTCTCGATAAATGTACCGTGTGGTAAACCAAGTCGAGTACTAATATCTCTCATCCCGTCTACTTAACACCGCCCTGACGAATTGTTTCCCTATGCTAACTCTTTTCTTTTTCATTCTTACGCACGCTGCAACAATCGAAATCAATTGCGATTCTAACACCTGAACTTGTGGTTGCACCCAAAAACCAAATGGAAAACGCTCTTCCTATTACAACCAACAAACAAAATAACAAAACTAATCATAAAATGTCAATAACATGATTGCATACGCTTTAGAAAGCCAAACGACAAGCGAAACGCAGATCGCTGTATCAGAGGGTTGGTAAGTTTTGTCAGACTAGAATGTTTTTGCCCCGGAATGATAAGACAGCCCGATTTCTAAAAGATCCTTTCTTGTGTGTGAAGTGTGTAATATGTAGATGAAAAGTTTGCTCGATTTAGTATAATTTTATGAAATGATTAACTTCTGTCAAATCGTCAATTTGACTTTTGTACAGATTGTTGGCCTCTTGTAGAACAGTCAAATTAACGATGAAGGTGTTTTGATTTGGATTGAAATGTGTGTTTTTAATGTTATTTAAAAACTATTTTTATTTTTTCCATTCTTTTTGGTGGGATTTTATCGTTGTGTGTTTGTCTAATGGATAGACGTGCCGGCTCCTGTAAGCGCCAGGGGTAGATCAAATCTCATCTTGACTGTCCCCTTGCAGTATGAGCTGACTTGAATTTATCCGGCTGCGTCGTAAAATGAAGTCTAGTAAACCTAATTATCGGTCAGCATGATCGCGTAGGTCGTTTACGCCAAGAAGAGAAACGAGTTGTGTGCAACAGTTATTTTTACTTTTCAATCTTTATCCTCGAGAAAGGAAAATCGGACTGGTGTAGTGCGTAAACGTCTAGTCTGACAATAGTTCCGTAGTTTGCATCCTTTATTGTAGAAATTAAATTGAGCGTTACTTATTTTGGTTTTCATGTTTATTTCCTCGCCTCCAGTAGCATGCAATAGAATTTTAATGCAATAAAAGGAAAATTAATAATTGTTAATATGCTTTATTAACACTCTCTTTTTTCCTTGTATGCTATAACTTCTATTATGAAAAATGAAAAAAAATAGAATGTTCAAACTGCTGAAATTTGCATGCATTGTGTTTGGTAGTTTGATGTTATAAACATATACATAACATCATTATCTTACTAATTTTTCTTAAAATATGTTTTGCTTTTCAGGAACCCCGCAATTCTGCTCTTCCGCTCGACTTGGATGATGATTCTTCGTCCCTACAGAGTCAAGAAACTGATAAGCGTAAGTTACTCCAAAGCTTTGCTGAATATACGTTATTTATAATTGTATATGCTCTCATTTTTGAATTAGTTCCAGATACACCCACGTCCCTTTCGAAATCGTCCAGAGATTCGAAAGAGTCTACTCCCGTTCCTACCTCCGATGATGATCCCAGCAAACCGAAGATTGGCCCGATGCCGACGCCTGTCGGAGCATCAGGTTTACCAGGCGCGGCTCCGTTGGAGACACCGCCGCCTAGTGTAGATACTAAAACGGAAATGAAAAAATCCCATCCGGCGCCTTCACCCGCGCAGCCGGTCGTTGTTCCACCGATCAGTGGAGAGGGTGCACAAGAAACAACCGTCAAAACATCTTCCTCCTCATCGAACATTAGTGGGGGAGCGGTAAATGTTCCCACACCGGTGTTGCCGGTGCCTAAAGAAGTTGTCCCCGAACAACCATCCACGGGAGAGTTACATGCAGAATCGGGTGGAGGCCATGAACAGAAGAAAACTGCGACTACAGGCGGATCGACCAGTACTTCCGCCGTTAAGAAAGGACCCGCACCTCCGCCACCGCAAACGCCGACTTCTCCCACGGGAAGACAAGCATCAGCGATGCTTACCTTCGGTGGTTCTGTGTCAAAGGATGTGGTGCCTCCAACGCCACCTGAAACACCACAAACACCACCGATAGGTGAAGCGTCGGCAAAGGCTCTCGATCGACCGGATGCAACGGGCCTGGCCGGAACTATGCCACCACCCCCACCCGCTCTGATGCGAATGGGAAGCAGTGGTGTGATTGAAGAGCAAACGAAGTCTCCACGTAAAGAACATGCACCGACACCACCGTCCGATAAAGAGAGCCCCAAGGCATCGACTCCCCCGGGTGTAAAGCAGACGGTAAATGTTCAAGAGCACCCTTCGCCACCGAAGGCGAATCAAGCATTTGCTGCATCTAGTACTAATAATGTTGCCATTCCGAGAGCGGTCCATCCGCCTTCATCCCTTGTCGAGGAGGGAGGAGTTGATGAGGGAGTAAAAATGATTACCACCACCTCAACACCATCAGCGGTACGAAATCAGATGCCTCATCATGCCACCTTGATGAATACCTCCTCGTCCTCCTCAACTACATCCATTACCATCAACGATGCGACAGTGCTTTCCGATCCCTCCAACAGTTTGGCAAGCAATGTGGCACAAGTGACGGTCGTTACGAGCCACCCACCGGTGATAATTGATAATTCAATTCCTTTGCAAGCGGCAGCAGCTGCAGCATCTTCCGGTACATCATCGTCTGCCTCGTCGACGAAATCATTCGGTTCGTCGCAGCAACGACGTTCGCGTGTCATATCTCCGCCAGCCACAGGAGCCCACGATGAGGTGATTATCGTTTCGAATGAGCTAAACAAAACGCACGTCAACGAATCCTCGACCGATGACGATTTTCAGTCGCTGGACAGTCTGGAGAACGTTTCACCGCGGCATCATCCTATTCGAACACCTTCACAATCGACAGGAGGACGAGCGATCGCGCGCAAGCTGGATGAAAGCGAGGTGCTTATCGTCAGCTCAGGATACGCTGATCGCCGCGAAGTGCTTCTCGTTGATGATATGAACGCTAGCTCGCCGGACCGGGATGTGGACGCTTACGGCGATAGTGACGTGTTTAATGCCAGCAGCAACAATCTTCTAAACAACAGCAGCAAACTGTTGCTGGATACTAGTCATGTATCGGTGGTGACAGTTGGCGAGGAGGAAATCAAGGTGAAGGACTCCTCACAACATCATCCGCAGCTGATCAACAATCCGCATACGTCACCGCATCATTATCACCACGACTCCACCAGTGATTTGTCCAACGTTAGCTGCGGTCCGAGTGAATCGAGCGATGATGTGAAGGTGGACATAGTGGTCGGTGGTCGGCAGCAGCTAACCCAACAGCAACAGCAAGCTCAGCATCATATGCACCAGCAGCAACGTTCACCATCCGGTTCTTCGATTTCGCTTCCAACCCAAACGGGCAAGGGTAGCGCTACTGGTGGTGGAGGTATCATCAATGGCAATAGATATAATGGTGGCAATGAGTTCCATCAGAGTCGTGAGGATGTTAGTATCATAGTGAATAAGCGAAAGATAGAGAAGTCTCGGATTTCACCAGACAGCAGTGTCGGCTCGCTCGAAGGTGGTGGATCGGTTCGTTCAGCTAGTACACCTGTTCACCAGAGTCATCATCAGCAGGGTGGTGCGGGTGGCATGGTGATTGGTGGTAATCATCACCAAAGGACGGGTAGCAGTGGAACTAATCCATCAGCAGTATCAGCGAAGCATCAACTACACGATCGTAGCGATGCGGAAAGCATTGCAACCACCACTAGTCACGATAGTCGCGAACATGCATCGGTCGAGCTGGAGGAGGAGGTAACTCTCCGACGGAAGCCACTACCCTCACTTGAACTCGACGACGATAAGGTGCCTCCCTCTGTAGTTGGGGCGCCTTCATCCGGATCATCCACTTTGGTCAGTAGTGGTGCCGGCGGTATCGTTCCGGCAACTACTACAGTGGGAACTCCCGGCGTTGCTGGTGGTGTGGCCGCTGCTGCTGGAACGGGAGCAGCCGCAGCCGGTGGCAATGGTACGGCCGGCATCAAGCAGAAATCTAACCGCAACTTTACCAAGGAGGAATTGCATCTGCAAAATCTGAAGAAGAAAACGCGAAAACGAACGCGCAAATTCGAGATCGATGGTGTACAAGTAACGACCACCACCAGCAAGGTGATTTACAGCGATGAAGATAGCAACACGCTGTACGACGATCATCTGTTCCGCAAGCAGGAACTGCGCGAGCTCAAGATGCTGCAGAAGCAGGAGAAGAAACAGTTCTATGATCTGCAGGGTAAAGAAGCGATCGCCAAAGAGCAGCAGGAAAAGAAGTTCGAGCAGGAAAGGCTGCAGCTAGAACGTACGTTCGAGGCAGATATGGACGTGCTGGCCCGTCAGCACCGGCAGACGGTGGAGAAGTTTGAGCAGCAGCAAGAAGCAGAACTGCGCAACACGTCCAAAAAAATCCGAGCCGAACAGGAGCGGGACCTGAAACTGGTAAGTGGATTCGAGGAAGTTAAAACATTTGCCAAACACCCATTTACCTTTTACATTAAATTTGTGTACAGTTCCGCGACAGTTTGAAACAAGAGATAAGATTGCTTAAGCAAGAGGTAGATCTATTGCCGAAGGAAAAACGAAAAGATGAGTTCCGTAAGCGGAAAACGCAAATGGAGTTCGAACACGAGGAGCGGGAAAAGTCGTTCCTATCGTCACTGTCGGAAAATCACGAGCTCGCTCTGCGGCGAATTAGTGAAATCTACCGCGAAAAGCTGTCCGCTACCGATAAGGGCTATCTGCAACAAAAACAAACGGTACTTGTGTAGTATTGATTGTCTTTATTAGACTTATGCTAACGGACATTTTCAATTTTCTACTACCCAGGCAATGAGAACAAGGGAAGCGATGCTTTGGGAACTGGAGGAAAAACATATCCACGATAAGCATCAACTGGCGAAGCGTCATGTGAAAGACATTTGTTTCATGCAACGGCACCAAATGATTATTCGGCACGAGAAAGAATTAGATCAAATCAAACGGTATGCAAATGGCGCTTTCATTCGTTTATTTGTCGAAACATTAACAGCGTATTTAAATTTCCCTCTCCACAGTATGATCACCCGGAAGGAGGAGGAACTGTTGAAACGACAGACGATCGAACGGCGAGCACTGCCAAAGAGAATTCGCGCCGAGCGGAAAGCTCGCGATATGATGTTCCGTGAGTCGTTACGTATTTCGATGACCGATCCGGATATAGAGCGGGATAAGCTGAAAAAGGTAACTAGATCGTTCTTTCGATCGTTTTTACATCTTTTACACCATTTTAAAATTTCCTGGTTCATTTCCTTTGTTTCTAGTTCCAAGAGCAAGAGAAGAAGCGTTATAACCAGGAGCAATTGCGATTTGAAACGAAGCACAGTAAGCAACTTGAAGAGCTACGAGCTACCTCAGAGGGATCCATCAGGTGCGTTTGAGCTTTTAAACTCTGCCAGTCTATCCCGTTCCCCAATAGATTATTCGACTTATTGTGTTCTTTTCTATTCTTCTTCGCGTGCCTGTAGGGAACTGGAGCAATTGCAAAACGAGAAACGTAAGCAACTGCTTGAACATGAAACAGCTAAACTTCGCGAATGTGACGAAGCATTGCAGAAGGAGCTGCGTGAATGGAAAGCGCAGCTCATGCCCCGCAAACAGGTAAGTGTCAGTGGCAGGCTTCTGAACGTAAATATTCGTTATATATAAATTCGCGAGACATTCCAAGAATTTCGTAGGTACAGTAATGCGCAAACACTAATCAAAATTTAGGTGCGTCCACTATACGAATAAATGCAGCTCAATATTTCTTAAACAAATATTAACTATGGAACAATGAAAACTATAAAGAAAATATCAATATCTAATTAATATAACGGCTTCGAGGAAGCGATTGACGAATAATTATAAATACTAAGGAAAACTTGCCCTTCAAAATTATCGATAGCTAAGCATTATTTGATATTATTTCTTTTCCATGTTGTTCGTCAATCGTTCACCATAATTATGAATGATTAGTGTAAAAATTGATTTGTAGCATGTGTTTTGCGTGCAGGATAACTTATTGGCTTTTTAACAGATAACCCATTTACAGCGTAAGCGATTCGTATTTTCAATAACATTTGCTGTACAGTTCAACTAACCGTAATCAAATATGTTTTTCCTTCCTTTTTTTCTTACTCTTGCCAAAAATACACACACACACACACATACACATGTACAACAAATGCTATGCTCTTTACCTCCCACTCACACTTCAACATCAAATACAATGTACCCGTTCGAATATTCCATGGAATCCTGTTTCCGATCTATTTCCCCCAAATTTCCCTTATCCAAATGTCCCTTTCTACCGACGCGGACGGGGTGCGCAGGCAATTGAGAAGCATCTGAGCCGGATGGTGGACGAGTACGAAGAACGCTGGGGCCCGGTTGATCGCCGTGAGTTCGATGGCGATTTTACTGTCCCGCCCGAGTTGCGCAATCGCACCAATTCTCTCAATACCCTTTCTCTCCGGTTGCTGAACATCACGCGCTCCCGTACGTTCCTAACGCTTCCCACGATGGCAAACGGTGGCGTTGCTGGTGGTGGTGGATACGTTAGTGGCGGTAACGGAAATGGCTCTAACCGAAACAGTATACACAGCTCCGTGCCGGATCTTAGTCGTTCCATGCCAAATACGCCCAACTCGGGGCACAAGCTGTCCCTTGCGTCATCATACGATTCCGTGCTGGAGGAAAATGAGGGTGAACATCAACCCCCTGCAATGGTTGCAGGACGTGGTGATGCTAGAGGAAGTGGTAGTAATCAGTACCAATCCGCTATCAAGTACATCCACACCAATGATCCGGTCGTTGCAAGCAATGTGCACGTGAGGCGCAAATCGGAAGATATGCTTTCGGGCAAGTCACGATCGACGCGCATACCGATCAAATCGTTCCTCTTCTCGAACACACCTGTTCGATCGAGCCGGAACGAGTACGGTAGCTCATCATCCGCTTACTACGGTGGTGAATCCGGTGGGTCTCGCGGGACACCATCCGGTGGGCCGTTGTCGTACTATTCCGACTCGAAGGACCGCGTTGTATCGATCCGGGTAAACAATCAGGCAACAAATCGCAAACCGGCAAACATTTTCGAGGGCATCACTAATCGGTCAAATATTCCACAAGCACAACCCGCGTCTTCCGGTAGTACAATGCCACGGCGTACGTCTGCTGGGTGGGGCCCAAGTCGGCTCGGAGACAATACGTACACTACTGCATCCGATGCGAACATTAACCGTCTGACTACGTTCAGCTCTGCTCGCGGAGGTCTTCCACTTCCTGTGGCGAATGGTAGTGGTGGACGGAACAGTACCCCATCGGGTTTGAAACTGTCTCCATCAACGCCTATATTACTTGCACCGAGTAAGGATGATGATACAGTGGTCTAATTGAAAGTACGTTCTAGAACAGAACTATAAATTATTGGTCCATAAATGTTTGTCACGTCTGTCCGATTTTAAAATCCGGATGAGTTTGTGTATATCTGTTTCGGTGAACATCGATTCCGTTACTGCCGGTTTTGAAAGCCCTATCAATATCCTTGCAACTTTCACAAAGTCCTTGCACTACACGAATCCTCTAGAAACAATACCCAGCACAAAAATATATCGCACATGTTCCTTCCAAACTTCCAACATTCGGAGCAACGATCCAAGCACTCGAGAACGAGAGAAGACTATCACAGATTTATCTTATCGGAGTGAGATCCATGTGACTAGGAACGAATCCCACATCACGTTTTCCTCTTACCTACTAATCCGCAACTAACTGCAACGAATGCCTACTAACCTGAAAACGGAAACTGTCAATGGAAAGGACAGTTCTACTAACATCTAACGCACCCCAGTACCAGCTGAGTACGTCGTAAGTGAATGACGTTGGTATTGGATAAAAAAAAGATTAATTTTAAAAACTGCGTGTGTTGAGATGTTTTTGACCACAAAAGAACGAGTAGGTCGAATTATTCCTGAAATAAGCAGAATGTGTGTGAGCTCTTAAAAGCATGTGTATGGCGTGTGTGATAACAGAACAACCGGAACTCGCTTTGCCCAAAATACTTCCTTTTCGTTCTCAACTATCACCTTCGTCTGTTCGCTCCTTGACGCGTAACTACGTGTCGTTGCAACGTAACGCAATCGAATCACAGGTTGGTTTAAAACTTCCTTTTTTCATCTCTAGCACCTCAAACCATGTTTTCACTCTCTTTGTGTTTGTGTTGTTGTGCCTTTGGTCGTTGATTTTTGTTTTTGTTTTTGCTCGTCTCCCATTTGTGTTTCATGCATTTGTTTTACCAGTGGTTGTTTTTTCGTGTTTAATACTTATGAATATGTACTTATTTTTCGTTGTTTGCATTTTCAGCATGATTCATTTGTTCGTCGGTGTGTTTATACTAATTATTTGTTTTGTTTAGCTTGTAAGTTTAGGTGTGCTATTGCGCTTTTATTTACGTTCGAAGAAATGCATTTTAAAAAAAGCAAAAAAGCATATGCTGATGGTGACGAATTGGATTCAGAAGTAATATAACTCATTCTTGACTAATGCACTCGCGCATCGAGAATTAAGATTCATCGTGCTTTCTTCATCATATCAATACATACTCCACACGTGACGTGCCCTTGCTCCCGCGCATAAACAAAACGCAAATATGAGTCAAGCTCGCTCACTGTGTGATGGCGATTTATCTCATCTGGTTTGCGGAACCCCGGGATGCAATAAAACGTGTGCGGGATGCAGTAGCGCGGTTGGGCCTTATGCGAATATAGGCAAATCTCAAGACGAAAGTTACAACACGATGGAAAAGAGAGGAGGTACATTTACGTTGCTGTTACAACTGAGTACTGCAGATTGTTTTCACGCTTTCTACGCCATTGCAAAAGTGGATTGTGTGCACCCTAACATTGGGGTATGTGACCCCGTAAGGTTGGTGGAGTGCCCCGTCTCGAGGGTGCACACTTTTATCTTTTCGAGCATGTTGGATTTAGGTTTGCCGCTGAATGTCTCTGTTACTATAGGACAATATAGACAATGTATAGCTTTAAGCTCTTGTGAGGTTTACAATGGACGGAGTTTTTATTGAAGTACACTTATGACGAGTTTTAAAGTTTACAAACATAAAAAGCAGTATGATTAAATATGTTAAATAGTATCGTTAGAAGATTACCGCCAACACTCCATAGTGGCGTCTGATTCTTGAGTAGAGCTAAAGGCAATGATCCTCCCCTTGCTTCTCCCAGAAGAGATGCACATTCATACACGCGCTCTGCTAATTCCTCAGTGACGAACGGCACAAACATGGGAAAGACGTGCCGTTCGAGCATCCGAACTTGCACTTGCTGCACCGTTTACCCTTCCGATAGACGGGCCGCTCATATAGGTTGCCTTCCGAATAGTTACACACCAGATAGTACTGTGTCACCGGTAGACCCTGCTGAATACCTTGGAAACGAACCATTGCACAACCGACGTACTGCGTATTGGCGTGTATCATCTGCGTAAAGTGTCCTATACCTGCCTGTATAGAGTATTTGGAGTAGCGGTCGAGCAGTTTCTGTCGGCCCTTACTATACTCCAAGAACCAGTGACGCTGGAATTTATCCAATGCTTGCGACACTGTCACATTCATACCGTAGAACCAATTGATGGCAAGATTCTGACCAACGGTGCGATACTTGCGCGTGTTGCGGCACTCATCGTGTTCGAAACTACACGTTCTTGCGTTGTACTCTGCCATGCGGGCCAATTTGTTGTCCCAGTGCTATTGGGGAAGGGATTATATTCAGTTAGTAACCAAAAATTAAGTGGGTAAAGCTTCCTAAACTTACCAGTTCCTCCATCGAACTCGCTTCGGCGTACCGGTAAAAGTATCCACAAGCAAGATTGTTCCGCAATCGATTGTGAAACTCCAATATCTGTTCCCGTAACTCGGGCTTCATCTTGATAAGCTTGGGATTTTTGCAAGCCGGTGCAAATTGTCTTCCATTGCAAACGACATGGCGCGTACCTGGCATGGGGCATAGATCCTTCGATGCAGCACAGTAGTCGAACGCGCTAGAGTAAGCGGTAACTGCCAGCAGTAGCAAGCTTGTTGAGAAGATTGCAATGAATTGCATTTTCCGATTGGTAAGAACGAACCGTTCTGAACGGGTACTATCTCTGTACTGACACAACACGCAGCACTTCTGATCCACTTCGACGAGTCCTCGGGTACGTGTGCCCTAGGGTGGTAGCAAAAGATCATACGTAGGTGGAAGGGGAGGATACGCTGTTGTTTTGTTTTGAGACTACAGGGGCAACACTCTACTTATGCCACCCTTCGGATTATACGCACTCTCTGTGCTTGTTGTACCTTGGTGCGGAGGCTTCCGCGAGCTAACGTCATCGATACCGAGCGACGGCGAATGTAGCCGATAAGGTTGATAATAGAGCCGTGTGTAGCAAGTCGAGAAGAAGGTTACTGCGATGGGTGTGCAAGAGTGTACAGGTATCGAAGGATACCTGATGGCTGGAGAATTGTGACACTTAGCATTCAAGATCTCACTTCTACTCGCGTGCATATCTATTGCGTATCTGAGCTTTAATCGTACGTAGTTTGTCAAATTAATTCCAATCGATCACTCCCCTTCGATCACCAATGAAAGGGGTTTCTGTAGGGTGTGTTTATTGAGAAATTGCTGCAAACGCGTTGCAGTCGTTTGGTATAGAAATGGTAGCATTATTCAGAATGCCTGTTAATTGTCTATTATCGTTGATGATTGTATGTTTTTTTTGTTGTTGAGTAATTTAAACAATACAGTAGTAAAGAAAAGTAAAAAATGTGTTTGTACTTATTGAATAATAAGTATATTCTCTTGCTCATTATATTGGCAAGCGATTATGAAGTTATTAATCGTTTGTCTGTCAACCCATTTACAAAAAAGACCCGCTTGAGGCGTTGAATTGTATTTCGTCCTCGGTTTCGCCTGCCCCTGAAATGGAATGCATCATGCTTGCTTGTGTTATAATCGATGGTGCATCATGCATGTATCGTTTTTTAAACACGTGCATAAAATAATCATTCGTCACATTGACACGCTGATCTCTTCTTTCCGTGCTGGATCTGTTAGTACTTATGGCACGAAGGGTAATTTCGTTGGTAAACATGTCAATTTTCTCCCTTCCATCCAATGGTCCGCCCTGCCTGTTGTCCGTATGTGCATAGATTCGTTGATCACTGATTGATTCGTACCAGACAGTGTGGTGACATAATATAAAGCCTTGTTGATGCTTTCATCGGACCGCTTCATCTTAGCGTATTTGTTGCGCTGTGTTGGTATTTAGATTGTTAATCATTGTCAATATCATAACAGTATTTATAAAATGTTTTCATCTTCTTGTTATATTTTAATTGATTTTTTTGTGATTAATATTTGTTGTTAGAAAAGTTTCTTTTTAATTTCGGTGATGGGTTTTTTTTTTGGTTAACTGAATTGGGTTTTGTTAGTTAAGTGTTAATAATTGATTTGATACTGCGATTTTAAAACATTTTTAAGGGTTTTAAACACATTTATTTCACTTTTGTTTTAAGTTCATGCTGTTGGTCACATGATTTCGTTCCCATCGTTTCTTTGTGTGGTATCGGATGAATATACTTTGTTTTTGTTTTATTAATGGTTTACTAACATTTTCCCCTTTTCACTTTTTATTTTATTTTCCCTGTTCGTGACGTTATGTAGCGTCTCGAGGAAACGTTTGCCCAGCAGCTGGAAGAGATGGAACAGTTGTACGGCAACAGCCTGGTACCGATGCCTCCGCAATCACCGCAATCACACGACCCGCACCCGCACGTCCACCATCACCATCTGCTGCAGGTCGGAGGGTCGACACGGAGCAGCATTTCTTCATATTCCGATGGATTGGGCGCATGACAGGGGGCGGCAGGCTTCAGGGCACGGTACAACAGTATCAGCGGCAGCGGAACCGGAACGAGCGGTGGTGCCGGTGCGAGCAGCATCGGCCACAGCAGCTACCGGAACAGCAGCAGCTAGTAGTGTGGTCAATCGAGGAGGGCAACTGTTTACTGCACCTATGCTAAGCACAGTTATGCCCAATGAAACTTCGAAAGTGTCCCAGAAGTTCTGCCAACAACGTCATCCGCTAGATGGGAGCGTCATTAGTGCGAAGTGGTTTAGTAAGGAAGCTTTTTAATTAATGTTGTTATAATGCATAAAAGCGCCAGAAAATCAGTAGCTTAATTATTGTGCGCGTGCACACCGCACTCTTGTGTAATCTAACCAATCTAATTATCAAATCGCCACAGACAGAAACAGATTGTTTACATAAAAGCAATGCTTGGAAATCATTACGGTGTGAGTGAAAAAGGGGATCGAGTGTAGGAATGTAGGTCGTGACGTCCCCTATGATAGCTGTATTATATGGAAGGTCTCTTTTCAAATACTGCACACAACTCTTGCGACTCTTTAAACGAAACTTGTTCAGATAGGAAACAAAAATGTGCGAATGACTAGTGAATAGAACTTTGTTAAACTGTGTATATGTTTATTGGTTAGAGTTATCGTTTCAATCGCTTCAATAGTCACATATCGCCGGCAAAAAATGGCATCGAGCATCAAAAAACTCCCGCCAGAAGGAACCCGACAGGAGTTAAATCTACCAAAACTGTAACTTAATTTAACAGCAAGCTGATTTACGCTACTAGTGTGTACAGGATAAGCATAATGCTCAATTATTCACCCGTCACGCTATCACGAGACATAGAAAGTATTCGGATGTTAGATTGTTTCTTCCCGTATGTGTATGCATGCAATAATATTATACCGCAACGAAAAAGCTGACGTTGTTGTTTGCCAAAACGTTTTTACATACTTTTAACCTAGTAATGTCTATTGTGTATAAAACCTATTCCTTCTTTCAATCGCAACTGCCGTTACGTATTGTGTGCCCACCATCGTGACCGTTCATCAGGTTGCGTTTGTTATGCGATTTCTTCTTCCAGTAGCAATTAAGAATGATGCGAGTAAGTCTATACGAATTGATGAACGAATGGCAACGGAAGATATTGCAGCCAGCTAGAGTTTAACTAGAATCTTAGTTTCAGTAAATTCTGCTGATTCATTACGCCACATATCTAGCATAGATTGTATCATAATATCGTTACAAAATATTAGCTTTCATCCCATTTGTTTGTACATTTGTGTTACGCCACGAAGGGCCCGAAATACGTCAGCCCACATGTCTTGGTGCGATCGAGACAGTGCGCAATTATGTATAACATTTTAATTGTTTAAGGTTATTTCTACTATTTTGAAACATTTACATGTTCGCCATCGCATGCATAGTCCGATGGATGTACGCAATACATATTCTTTATGATGTATGATACTACTGAACTTTGTATGGGCGCAGCTTACGCTATTTTCGTAATGTGTTCCTTGTGAACATATTGTTTATTTTACGTCTCCTACCCTCATTGTAAAGTCTTTCACGTACAGGTCGTGCAAGCCATGTATCGGGCAATGTGTACACTTCTGTTACATGGTCAATATTTGCACGTCCCAACTTTAGTTGCAATTTTTTATGTAAACTATTTTGGGGGTATTTCATTTTAAAATTGTAAGTAGCTACTCTGTTGTACAAAATGTTACACTATACAATCAGACACAGATAAATACTAAAATACAAGCATACCTCCTACGGGATGATAAGTACTGTGGTGTATTGGCCAGATCAGAAAAGGAATCGCAAGGTAGTCATAAACTTTATCAAAATATCGGCGTACATCCCGGCTACGAATCAAAATCGCTTACCAAATCGCAGCAAACACACACAGGTGCGCGCTAATTGGTACTGGTTAAGAAGCAAAATATAGAATAAACCACTTCCTTCCACACTCTCTGTGACGTCGCGGGTCGCGTGGAAAGCCAACATTGAACTGAGTGATACAACCGAATGAAGGATGATTTTTTCCGTGATTCTAAACACGTCTGGAAAAAATTAAACAAATAAATTTATTTAGCTAGTTTCGGTACAGGAATGGTAAAATGAGCAAGGATATAGATCACAAAAACAAAGTGAATGTATGAAAATGACGATGAAGGTGCAGTGGCGATGCACACGTGTGCTATATTGTGCACCAAGTGCTGGATGGGGTATGAGATTGTAATGAAGGGAAATTATATTGTAATTGCAGGATAGATATTGATTAAGAATTATAATAAAATTTCTTATTTTTACTCTAAATTCGTGTTTCAAGTATTACAAATTTCTGAGATACTTTCTCATAAAAAACGCTTTAGTAAATGTCCTACTTGGTGCTCCTGGTTGGTTGGTTATTATAATAAGAGACTGGAACATCTCGGCTTTTTTTATCCCTCAATATCGCGCTTCTTGAAGAAGATTTAGTATAATTTATATATGTTCACTTTTATGTTACACATTCGCTCAAATATGTGCAATTTAATCGTCGTTCATAACAAAGTTAAAATGAAACGAATCGATATCGAAACGCGAATCATCTATCTGAAATAAGTTCAATCATATAATCGAATTATCTTAGTATTAAAAAAGATTTATTTTGTAAAAAGAGGAACATTCTCGACCCACGATTTTCTTTTTGCAGTTTGGTTAAAAAAAATCCCCTAATTGCCATTCGTTTGTTTCAAGCGATTCCGTAAGCGTTTCATTATTGCATAAAATACATATGATAACGTATTTCGAAATAGAAATTTAAAATTTCGAACCTGATCTGACATCTGCTGCAAATGACATTTATTGCATTTGTTTACAAACATTGGCAGAGGCAAAACGTGTGGAAAAATCGAAAAAGATTGCAATCAATATCGGAGCACATTAAAAAGATTCATCGCGAAAAATACACAAATTTAATAGCGAGACTGTAGAAGGTTCTAGTTTGCACGATTTGGGCTTTTCATATTTTGCTTTGGAAACGCCAAACTGCCTGCAATTACTAGCGTTCTTCATTGGCTAACATAGCCTCATTGTTTCGTGTTCGTGGTCGTACTGATACAAGATTACATTATCGCATTTAGATAATCGTCCCACCGAACTTGAGACGCTTGTGTTATCTTTTATTGTACGAAAAGCGCAATGCGTGGCAAGTAAAGAAATCGAATGTTTTATGATTTGCTTTGTCAGTGAGTGCCCGGTGACCGTGGGTGTTTGGTGAACGTCAACCAAAACCGAGTAGTGTGGTGTTTCCGGTAGGTTGACACCATAATAACTGGCAGCAAGCATAGTAATGACGCGCCACGCTTTATCCGTTGTGGTGCCTCAGGTCCTGCGAATATGGCGTCGTCAAGCGGGACTACAATTTATCGTTAGTACATTATGCTGGTTCACATTGATTTCATTAGTCTGGTGTGGTGGTAAGCTTCTCGGTGGCAGATCGATCCGAGTTGTCCATTTTCTCATCCATTGTTGTTTCGTTTGGTTTCTTCTAGCTAACAACCTTCACATGAATGATGGTGTACGAACGCAAGACATTATCGCTGGTGATGTGTTTTTTGAAATTCTAGAACCTTCGGCATTGGAGTACACGTACCGGTTGAGGCCAGCGAAAGATTTCGGTGGAACATTTGGCATTTCGTATAAATCTCCGCAAGGAAAGCTCGTTCCGGCCATTCCAGCGGACGCGTGCTCATCGATGTTTGAGAATGCTGATGAGTTAGATGGAAACATAGCTCTCGTCGAGCGTGGGTAAGCAGCAGTGGATGACGTTATTTCCTACGTTGAGATAATCGTGGGTTTCTTTTCTTCTATTTGTAGCCACTGCTCGTTTCTAACGAAAGCCATTAATGTGGAAGCGATTGGCGGAGCGGCCATAATTGTAACCGAGTATGATACGGAGATCGATGACTTTGACTACTACATTGAGATGGTGCATGACAATAGCGATCGCGATACCGAAATCCCGGCTGGATTTTTGCATGGCAAGAACGGAATAATCATCCGGCAGACGCTTAAAAAGATGAACCTACCGTACGCCATTGTGAATATTCCCGTAAACCTCACGTTCATACAGCCGCACATGATAAATCAACCGCCTTGGTTGCCGTGGTAAACGAAAATACGGTGGTAACTTGATATTTTATAGTTCAGCAACCGAAGCATCGACTGCCGGACGAAGTAAGCCGGACGAAGAACGCAAAGATGACTGAAACAATGAGGACGCTATTGCTGCTGTTGGGGAAAATCTTACTATCATGCCACTTCTTAATGGAGAGCCACACAGTGTTGGTTGGTTGTAGCGCATCGGATACGGTAACGGAACTGAACTTTCACTCGGTACGTCTTTCGCGGGAAGACTTAGCTGCGACAAGGTTAATGAAACCATTTTGGACCAGTACTGGATTGTGTCCACCGGAGCCGCGTAATGCAAGTGGAGCATTTTTGCTATCGAAAGACTCGTTGACAAACTTGGAGCTGATTGGGTCGTTGCCGAACCGTGGTATAAGCTATGTGCGGATCCATTGGCTTCTAGAGCTTCTTGAAGTGTAAGTCTAGAGGTGTACTACACTTCTGTGCGACGTGTAATGTAATTGGATCTAAACACTTGCCAATCTTAAAATCATTCAACTATGGCTTGAAATTGATACTATGTGTTAGTAGTTTTTGTTGAATATTATTTCCATTAGAGCAATAACAAGATGTGTAAGCAAGATTTCCCCAAATATGCCAAGAGCATACAGTACGAGAGACATTACGGTACAGCAGTTGATTGTGATAACTTTGTTGTAAAATATATTCTTTTAATGAAGAGATAGTTTCCATACGATCGCGTACTAGTTTTGAAAGAAATTCATCCTCCTTCATTTTGTCTGACTAAATATAATTTTGGTTTTACTTTTTCAGTTCCGAGGAAAGGAACCAGTTTAAATATAATTTTACCACCCTTGATCTGTTACTTGATCATATGCATAATATTGGACTCTATCCCGGTTTCGAGCTAATGGGGCTGCCAAAAGGTTTTTCGGCGCTGTCTTGTACGGAATCATTTTGGACGGATTTAGTACAGCAGCTAGTGGAAAGATATACAGGTTGGGTAGAAATTGGAGTTATTCTATAAGACAATATTTTAAATATGTTATTATGTTTGTTTTGCTAGATCGGTACGGCGTGAAGTACGTTGCTGAATGGAGATATGAAACGTGGAATGAACCCGATATACGCAGCTACAATCTGTTGAACTTTACCGTAAATGGTACGTTGGTTTACGCTTTTTTTTAACGTTTTATTTGGTTTTCATTGTCGCTTTTACTACTATTTCAGACTACTTATCTTACATATTTGCCGTCCGGAAAGGATTAAATGTAATGAATCAACGATTTAATGGTGTAAAATTTGGAAATGTATCTACTGAAAGGATGCAATTCCCTTTGTACGGTCCAGCGGGTTTATTTAAATCGCTGGAACATCATCCTTTCTGTTGGTCTGCTTTGGAAGTTTGCAATTCAAACTCCACACTTAGCTGTCCATTTGACACGATCACGTACCATCGAAAAGGAGATGGTCGTTGGGCATCGGAAGTGCTCGATGGCGGTCGTCTGTTGCTGGAAGATGTTTTGAAACGATTTCCAAACCTCAAACGTTTAATGTTTGCCAACGAGTGAGTTTAAATGCATGGATACTATTCCATACAAATTTATCATGCTAGTTTTTCCATTTATTGCTTTGTTTTAGTGAAGCGGATCCAATCGCTAGCTGGTCCACTGGCCGTTCATTTCAGGCGGATGTGCGTTACGCAGCTATGCTTTTCTCTATCGTTACTCAACACTGGTCCGCAATTGCTAACGGGGATGATTTTGGTCAACGGTTACTGTTTCTGTCGCACGATAATGCATTTCTTAGCTACTACCCGTACGTGTTCGAGCAGCGCACATTGTTTGCACGGTTTCAGATGAATCTTACCAACCCACCGCATGTACAGTTTGTGATAAAGCCAGTTTTTTCTGCTCTTGGAATGCTAGCAAACTTAGCACCTTTGGCTGGTCCAACACATTACCTCAAGGGTAATGTTTCGTATTTAGCGTCGGTTGATGAACACATGACTTATCTTTGTCTTGTGGCATCACGCTCGAACGATAGTTTTCCGTTGTGGGAGAAACGATCGCATTTGAATGTATCAATTCCTACCGATATGTTGGTCGGAAAACGTTTAAGCTACGTGATAGAAGCCATTCAGGACGGTCGCAACGATCCGTTTCGGTTGTGGCAGTTGCAAGGAAAACCACCGTTCCCTACGATCGAACAGTTTGCTGCCATGCGTGAAGTTCAGCTTCCAAGCGTTTTAGGAGGAGGATGTCATATTCGTGACACTGGACCAGTATCTAATATAAAATTATCTTTGAACTTGCTCGCTCCTTGGATTGTTAGTGTACGGGTATGCAGTGAAGATTACGGTCTCCCCGGACAGGTTAAAGAGGTTCGGGTGAGGATGGTGTATCGAGATGATGTTTTGATACACTGGAAATTATCGGCGCATGGAATACAAGATCATCGGTATGAGCTTGTCTTGTAGGGTTATATAATATTTGAAACAATAGTTTTTTTTTCGTAGGTGTGTTCAAACGTACGAAGTTTGGTTTAAACCTTCACGTACAACTGCTGTGGCCACCGGAGCTGCGAAACGGAGGTGCAAATGGTGTATGATTAATCACGCTAAGCATACACCCTTCATGTTTTATCAGTATGCAAATTACAGTAGGCTTCGTGCTGGAAAACGAGTTGCTTGTTCCAGTCAAGGTTAGTGCCACAATTTGTTTTAATACTTTTGTGCATATTGTAACCGAAAGTATTATTTATATTCTGCAATACTTTTGTTTATTCGCTAGATTAAGCTACACAAGAATGCTATGGTATAATTACAATTAATGCTATGAGCAATCTACAAACAATATTAGTTCAATATAATACAGTATAAATTAATATATCTTAAATCTTCTTCTATTTCATCAACAGCATGCTCTGGTGTGGTAGGATATTACAAGGTGCGTGCCATTGATCTGTTCGGTCGGAAAGGACCGTTTTCAACGCCGGTTCGTTATAACGATAATGGATTTTTTTTCGTTGGATCGTCAAAGGAGGAACATGTGCACTAATACGACTGAAAGCCTTATACTATCGCAGATAAAAAAAAATCCTTCAATTACTAGGGTGAATATATAGTTAGTACTTCATGTTAGGCTCTGAAGTCGACTACGACAAGTCTATTTATTAAACGGCGCAAGGAATGCGTCTCTTCCATGTACATATTAAGCAGAATTGCTCGACGATCTAAATTAAAAATTATTACCACCATATAGCTTCTAGGAGCCCCGAAAGTTATCTTTCGGTTTACTTACCAAGGTATCCAGAAACGTGCGAATCACTGCTGAACTAGCTAGATAAAAAGGATGAGACAGGCGCGCAGCGAGCTCGGTGGCTGGATCAGGTGGAGCAGGACCTGTCGGGAGTCGGGTGCAGAAGAGGATGGAGGGAGGCAGCCCTTGACCGAGCATCCTGGAGAACGATTGGCAACCTGGCCATGTTACAACGACGTGCTCAAACATGAGCGGGCTATCAAATAAGAAGTAGCGAGTCGACGTCGTGTGATTGGAATCCTTGTCACCATCCATGCCATATCCAAAAAGAAGCAACAATTCTTCTCCGTCATCGTGCAGAACCAGTCTCAAACGATACGTCAAACTGGTGAAATCAAAATGGTGATTGTGGAGAACACATTTAAAATGGACTTTAATCAATTACCGCAGAAGCCGGGCGGCTTATGTGGTAGAATTTATAATACAAAAACTGGGAGAAAAGAAAGAGGATCTGATTCGGGTACAATTAGTGACAACAACGGCAGTGGTAACGAAGAATAACAGATGCGCACGATGGAAAACATGCGGTTCTAGTGAACTGGACTGAATACTATATCCCCATTAAAATGGAGGTCAACTCAACAAGAGTTGACATTAAAAACTGTTCGGATCGAATATCTAA
>KB692190.1:0-12930 GCA_000349165.1 Anopheles christyi | reverse complement strand
CCGTAGTACGTACGTCCTAACAACATCCTAACGTCAGGGGTTCAATTCTCATATGGACCGAGCCTCCCATACGTAGGATTGATTATCCTGCTATGGGTAAACTAATAAGTCACAGTTAGCCAAGCCCAGCAGGGGCTTAGGCATGTCTTGACCGACTATGGTTGTTGAGCCAAGGAATGGAAGGAGAAGAAGGATATTGGACATCGTTTTTCCATAAACTCGCTTCCAAAACTCCCATCTCAATTTAATGTGATATACAGTGTTTATTTCTTAGAACTCTGAAAAGCAAATGTGCCTGTTGCCGTCTAGGATGCAGCGCTATCAATTTGTAAAAGCGTTAATAACCCTTTTGTATGAAATACATAGTAACCCGCTTCTCCTAATCCTTTGATTAGGTATTTGCTTTGAGTGGTATTTGCAGTGGTTGTTACGCAGCGGATAAACGCATTGTAACGACCGATCACTCCCTGCTATCGGAATGTTCTCAATTATTACACCAAACATGCTCCCAAAATGGTAAAACCAGTTCCATGTACGAAGAAGTCGGTGCCTGAAGAGCATTGCTTCAGGCGCCATATACAGACATGGTACAATATAAATACACGCTTTTTTATAGCAATTGAATTGGTTGTAGGAGAATCGCCCAACCATCATACGTCTTTCGCCTTCTACTACTAGTGAAGGTCGGTCATATGCATTGTTATGCTTCAACCTTGTTAGAAGCACGAATTGTGAATCTCCGAATCGAACGAAAGATAGAATATTAATATAGTTTTTTTTTAATATGGATGAATGTGATTCGATCCTACATTACCTCATTCAATGTGTGTGTTGATATGGTCTGTCCGTATAGCAATACAATTATTGGGACATCGAAAGACACATTGCTAAAGTTAAATACATTTTGCACCATAATACAATGCTTATAACCAATACGTTAAATATAAATGTCTGCAGCATAGGAATGAATGTATAACAGCAGGACGTTCCCATCTAAAAAATCGGATTCTTCAGACTTCATCCGATTCAAGGTTATTAGCCTTAAGGTGGTGTTTCTTTGTGTGATGCGGTAGCAGAGAAGCACACGATGCGGTACCATCACCAGAAACCAATTGAGACGGATAGGTCACTTGCCCTCTGTGGTTTTTTTTTTCTCTCACCCATTCGCAAATCTCGTCTGCACCTTCATCATCATCATCATGCATTGGAATTGCACTGCAAACTATGTTCAGCGAAGCACAGCACAAATATATCGACTAAAGAAGAGGGGAATTGGAGTGATGCCGTTGTGTGTGTGCCGTATTGATACACTCTAGTCCTCGTGGTCAAAGGAATTATAAGTGAAGAGGATACAACCACCTTCTCCTGTGTAAAAAGCACACCAAAAAGAACAACGCAACAACACATCGTCCCTCAGAAAGGGCGATACCTGCTAAAGTTCAAGGTGGTGGTGCCGGTTGTGTTCAGTACTGTTCTAGCACTACCAGCAATGCACCCAATGGCCAACCAGGAATGGTTGCAAAATTATTGCACATGCTGCACTTGGCTGAGCTTGGCATGATATCGAGTGGGGCGTAGAAGGATGTTTTGCGCACGCGATGGAAGTGTGGTGGCGATGTTTATTTATTATGCATCCATCCGCTCATGGGTTGTTGGTGGATGGTTCTGCTATGTCTTTAGGAAACCTTTTTTTTTTTGTATTTTGCTGTCGGTACGGGGGTCTATAGTTGGAAATTTATTTTAATACACAAAGCTCTCCTTAACCTAGCGCCCAAGAAGGAGAGTTGGCATAGCAGAAGAATTTTATTTTTATTTTGGCTGCATCATACTCAGTCTCAGTCATGAATGTGTTGGGTCTGCCAAACCTTGAAAAAAAAAAAGGAACTGTTGAAAATGATTCGAGTCCTTAGTCCAGGTCGTCCTTAAAAGAGATAAATAAATAAATTCGTTAAAGAGGTTCACCATGACAGTATTTCCTGCAATAGCAATACTTAATTATTTTTTGAACCTTTGCCTTTTGTTTGTTGATTGTTTTTTTAACATTCTACAATGGAATCATTTCTTACCGAAATCTCTAGTGTTGACAGCATTCATTTATTGTAAAAAATAGCATTGTTTAAAGTCCACTACAACATTTAATTTTTCTCTTCTGATTATCGCTACAGAAGGAGGTCTTTGTTAGAGCGGTACCATTTTCTTCAGACAAAACCACATAGCAATAAGATCCAATAATTAGTATACAATGGCTAGTGACGGCAAAAGCAATTCAACTGTGTAGCAGTCACATTATTAGCAACACTATCCCCTCTATCGGTGTTTTCTCACGCTGATGAACACGGGGAATCCCTTTCGCTTGACGTTTTTTGAAGAAACGCACAAAAATGATGGCTTATAGCATCATCTGAAGTAGGTTATCGCTGGCTGGAGGTTTTGATTGAGTGGGACTAGTCAGCGGGCGAGGAGCTGTCTGATGTCTGCGTTTGAATGGCGATGAAATAGAAAGAATGTCGCAACGTAACGTTAAATGGTAGACACAAAAATAAATAAATCGTGGAAAAGTCTACAAAGTGCTGGTGATATAGCACACGACTTAGCGGAGAGTTGGAATGGTAATACGGTAATTCATTGATGATGGAAAGTAACTCGCTAGTATTGTTTTATGAATTGACGAAAACACTTAAAGGGAAACGGGTTAGCAATGAAAAACAATTTATTAAATATGTAATGCTTGTTATAAGTGCTAAAAGCAACCAAATATTCGGTACGATTGGAAAACTAATTAATACATAATGTAAAGTTAAAATGTATACCATACTGTCTATGTTATCTATTATTGATATTAGCGCTTTGCTGTAATGCATGCAGGCTTTAACCCATCTCATGTCGGTATGTATAAATTTCTAAATACCTTTCAACGTCCTCCGAATAAGTTCCAAAATCAAAACAAAATGTTTTTTGTTTCAATTAATTTTTTTTTCATTCTCTTTTGATGTAATTATTAGTTAATTCTTGGCATCATATCTGACCAAAATCTGGAGCACAGAGCCTTTTCTTGCAGGCCCTTGCGAACAGAGTGTATCTTCTCCTTTGTGCGACTTTTACATTCTGAAGGCTTTTTTCACGTTCCTTTAAGTTTTCGTTTTTCTTCTATTATGTTTTCATCATGTCGATTGTCTTTTACTTCTTCGCAATGCCCAGCAAAGCGGCCAAAATGATGGTGGGGGTCTACCCTTGACCGCATCCGCACGTTTCCGGCACTTACACACACGCTTCTCTTAATCCCCAGAAAGAGGTGTGCTGCATTTCATCCGAAGAGTGAATAGTGTTGTGTAAAAAGGAAATTGCCCGGGAGGAGAAGGCTGGAAGCGTTTAATATACTGCCTTGATGTTGCTCTCTCGGTTTCGTAGTCCGAATGAAGAATTTTTGTTTCATCCGTTAGCATTAGTGTAAGGTGCAGATCATCCTGGCACAGTCAGAGTGCATGCACACATACATACGTACTTTTAAATTGCATTAGACGTATTATTATGGGTTATAAATCACATGCTACGCCACGAGGCAAACTGTCAGTCTCGTTTTGGGGAAACATATCCGCAATTTTGATCAGTATATAAACCAGCAGCAACATTTAACGTTCAACAGTAATGAAAGAACATTATTTTCACAACTTTTAGCTAAATTTTCCTTTCAATGTTTTCCGGAAAATATTACAAATGTTTGGCAATAACGTGCTACAGGTTTTTTCGTTATGAATGACGCTTGCTATTATATTACATTGGATGTATTAATCTATAATCCTTATAAATAATATATTCGCTACTGTCCATGTTTGCCTTGTTAACATTCATTTCTGTCCTCTCAAGGATCGTCGTCGATCGCGAGTCTTTGGGCAAACATTTATTTTACTTTCGGGTCCTCCAGTAGTGTCCCATGAGTCACGAAAACTTTCCCGAACGCGATTCATCTGCAAATAATGTGTCATTCCCTCTCCGGAACCGCGCAATGTTGATGTGTGTGGTTTTCATTGTTAAATTTTATTCGCATAGCCTTTTCGTTATAGCTCCCTGCTTCCGTGACACGATACCAATGAAAATGCCTACAATGGGGAACACTCATTCCCCTAGTCGAATTGGCTGGGCATGAGTCACAGAGTGTTCAACATAAAACTCATGATATAGGTTGCCCCACCGATTTAGTCAGCATGATATCGAACATGTTTAAACTTAATCTTAATTTCGAGTGAGATGGTAATTGTTGCTGATGTTACATTGCACATATGTGCGAACCTTTTTTAATTAACTTGTTATTTCATTCTGCACATTTTCACTATTATTCATTTCCGAGTTGTTAAAGATCGTACTTGCTTTCATCGATTTGTGTCGATCAAGCAATGGAGAAGGAAGTATGCAAAGTGACGGAACTGAGCTCCCGATTAACGGTATTACGCACCACATAGCGCGTATAAAACGCAAATCGTTTGTGATGGAGAGTGCAGTAACAAAACATTGCACCACCACCTAATAAAGTAGCGTAGCGAAACTCATTCACGATTGTAGGAAACTGTGTGATGGATTTTGTTTTTTCACCAGTCAACGGCTTTCCCGTGCGCTCTTGTTGTTTACAGCCGGCGGGGCGGCCGGCTTACTCTCCTATGAATGCTCGTGCGTGCGTGAAAATGCATTATTACGAGCAAAAGGGGCAGTATATATATATTCACTCCCGTCCGTCTGTGTCTGCCATGTTGTGTGTTGTGCAGTAATAGAGGGTATAGTTACGTAAACGATTTCTCCCTTGGTTGATTTTGTGATGTTCCATTTTGCGGTGAATTAGTTCGATGTATTTATGATTTTTAATTGTTTTTCCTGTTTCTTACAGCCATTCCTGTAACATGTAATGAATGGTTTGAACTTTGATGCATTTTTTTTATTTTATATTGCGCTCTGTAACGATGTTTTAAACTAGTAGGAGTTCCGTTTTCAATTATGAATTTTTTAAATTATCGCTTTATAATGTCTTTAATTGTATAAACGAACATTGTTTCAATTTTGTATAATAAACAGTTACGTATTCTTCCTTTTCATTGGAAGCTTCTATACATCATTAAGGTACAATACATGCGAAACAAACACAACTTACACCAGAATTAGTAGCAGTGGGAGTGATGTACACACTTATGCATGATAAACAATACATTTCCTCCAAGCTTCATTACTTTCCGGTAGACATAATGCTCTGGAAACAAGTTTCGAAAAGGAGGAAATATTTCTTTCTTGCTTTTCTCTTACTTCCGCTATCACGGTGGTTATTGCACATTGTATCACTGTCGAAGGCAGCTAAAGAAAGAGAATGTGGTGAAAACAATGGAAATAGTCATGTTTTCAACTGGTTCAAGAAATTTAAACTATTTATTAAAACAAAAGTAAACCCGTGGGGAGGCCCGTTGGTCGAGTGATAATGGCGTAGGCCTGTCATAAGGCCCGACGTTGTTTGAATCCTGTTCGGACTGTCTACCTCTCCTCCATACGCAGGACTGACTATCCTGCTAAGGGTACAATAAGTCACAAAAAGCCTACCACATTAGTGGCTTGGCCCTACGCGGGTTGTTGTGCCAACCAAGAAGAATAAGAAAGTAAACCCGGCTTCAATTGAAGATTGTTGTACAATTTGGGGAAGTTTTTTAAAGAATTGATATTTTTCTGAGCAATCGCAAGTAATAAATGAGATTTTTTTTCGTGAGATAAAAAAAATAAACAGGAAAAGACAATTTCTCCAAAAAACTTTGCAGAACTTAAGCAAAGCTTCTTCCATTAGAGTTGCTTGTAAAATTAATTCAATAAATAATTGTAATGAATTAATTGTAAAACAAAAATGGACCTACAACTTGCAATGGAACAAATATGATTGCAAAAACTGAATTACGGAGTGTTGCTACGCATAAAATAATAGTTATTTGGTAAACGAGTACAAGTTTAATAATGCCCAAAGCTCGACACTACTTACATCAATGGAATTTGCTCTCAAACATCTGAAATAAGAAAAGTGGCTCGAAAAATAGCGAACCGCATAAAAGTAGGTTGTGTGCGTATTTTTCAGTCGTCTGTTTTCCTGACCTCATTCGTTCGTTTTTCTGTTCAGTGGGCGCTGCCGCTCTCGAGTTCGCGACCATGCTGCTCTGTGTAGTTTCACTATCATCAACGATATTAGGAAACATTCGCTCACCTTCCAGTTTTATATGTATGCTGATCCTCCCACGAAAAAATCCCACACACTCGCAACCGTATATTCGGTGCATAGCACAGCTGGTTAAGATGTTAAGGGGTAAAGGAAGGGATTTGATGTGCTGAATGAAAATATTACTTCAGAAGAGCTGTGAGTGAAGCAGTATACAGCTACATCCCCTAATTGATGTTGAACTTACGACCACTACTAGTATATCTGGCGAATGTAATAAGTAAGCTAATATTTAATATATTTTGTTTCTTACATTTTTGTTTTCAGATCCAAAAGTAACCAATTCAACGTGACACGACCAAACTCGAGACTTAACACTTTCGTCAATATGCCTCGGATACTGTAAGGCATTGAAGTAAGTGCAGTATGCTGGACTAACGAATAACGGTTACGGTTGCTATCTATCTGGTCAGCGATGCTTATTCCTTTATCCTCTTATCTAATTTAAGAAACCTTCGGTAGAAAGAAGGCAAATCAGCCTACTCCAGATTGAAAAAGGTTGCCAACCAACGGCTACAAAACCAACCGGCAAGAATCCAATAAGAGCGGAAGAAACACGCTTGCTTCTATGTATGTTTTCTACGGCGAAGAAGAATCAACGGAGCCACCGTCGCATACATTTGTAGTAGCTGCTACGACAGGGAAAAACAAAACCTCTTTCGTCGACTGGACTGGACAGACGTGAACATAGTGCGATCTGTTATATAAGTGCGATATATTAATTGTTCGGCTTGGTTTGTTGTCAAGGCACAGACGGTGTAAATCGGTTGAAACGAAATTATCAGTAGCAATAACGAAGTGTGTATTGGACTGTAAAAGCATACTAGCAAGCTTACTATCAAGTACGGTTAGTAACATCATTAGCAGCAAAAGCATTCTCTCGAACTGTACAAAATCCATTGAGAAAATCCTGTTACACATCCAAGTAACCATTTCACAGTGAGTGAAAGGAAATTAGTAGTGAACAAATCTTGTTTGAGGAGGAGTTTTGTGTGCCGCCGTACGTGTGATCTTTTGTACAATTACTCAAAACCTCGTGTGCGTGCACTGTGTCGAGGTCAAAATTGCGCTTCTAATCGTTGGCGGACGCCGGAGGAGTCGCTGCTAGCGGATAGAACAGGATATATACTGAGAAAACCCTGTGTGTGGAGAGCAGAGCAAACCAGACAGCCGCTGGTGTGTGGACAGGGGAGGATGGAGCGCGAATCAAATGCAATGCAGCCGATGTGTAGATCTGGATGTGGGTTCTACGGTAATCCGGCACAGGATGGACTATGTTCAGTTTGCTACAAAGTAAGTGTGGTCTGATGCTTTTTGTAGCATTGAATAGGCATGGGTTTTAAACGCAACTTTTTGGATTCCTTTTCAGGACGTGCTCAGAAAGAAGCAACAGCCACCGGTCAGCAGTACGCCTTCCAGTAACAATGCATCTCAAGCACCTCCATCTGGCCAGTCGGTAACAGCGTCCTCAGTTAGCATCCGTCCCGTCGTGACGCCGCAAAGCTTCGCCAGCAGCATCGCTAGTAGCAATACAACAACCACATCAGCCTCCTCAGCATCAGTTTCGAGCGCGTCCCCATCAGCGTCGTCTTGTGCTGCTTCCGCCAACAATCCGGTAGTTTCCGCTACCTACACAGCACAACCGACCGTGCATAGTGCCCTCTTCTGCTCGGATAAGGATGTAAGTAATTATGGGAATCGATGGGAAAAATCATGTAATCTTTGTTAAAACATCTCTCTACGCAAGGATAAATGTTGTGCACCCGAAGAAAAGTGTAATACCTTTGGTGATAACGAGTCCTATAAAAGTGACGAAGAGGTGCTTGATGCTGACGAAAAAGAAATAGTTTGTTACGAGATTGAACTGATTGATGATTCTTCCCCCAATTATAATGATCTTCACCTTGCCAAGCAGCAGGAAGTGACAGACGAAAGCGAAGAATTGGTCGTTATTATGGGCAATCTAAGTGATGAAGATGACTCAGAGCCGTGTGATAATTTTAATGTTTCGTTTGATTACGAATCAAAAACATCTGAAGATTTAGCTGGTTGTTCTGCTCATATAATTAGATATAAAAATGTCGAACCATCAGCGAATGTCTCGAATGTTATCGAACCAGCTCGTAGTCAGATGATCGCCAAAAAACGGGTAAACAAAATATTTTTTATAGTATCCGCTGCGTCAATAGCTCTAGCACCTCGGCGGTATAACACATTTTTATCGATATCATGTATTGATAAAAAAATCCGTACATCTTTTATGTACACAACTTTTGAACGTTCCTTCGTTAAACCTTCTTCATTAGTTTAACTTTGGTTAATTGCTTTATGTTTCGTTTCTTTAGAAAATTAACTCTGATGATAGCGGTAGCCTTGGAGGACATAGTAATAACAGTTCCATAGCTGATAACGAAGACAAAGATGGTGATAAGGATGATGCCAAGAAGAAGAAAAACCGTTGTGCAACTTGCCGCAAGAAAGTAGGATTAACCGGTAAGTATGCGTATCTTGGTTATCCTTTTAAGGGATAACTTTGTTTTCCGTTGCACGACCACTATAACGTTTTTTACGGAATATGTTGCATTATTGACAGAGTCTACGTTTTTTTTTTGTTTTTCATTCACGAAGGTTTCGAGTGCCGATGTGGAGGTCTGTTCTGCGCGATACATCGATACAGTGACAAGCACGAATGTTCGTTCGATTACCGAGAACTCGGTGCTGCTGAAATTAGGCGTAATAATCCCGTCGTGGTTGGCGAAAAGATTCAGAAAATTTGAACACCCTTCGTGCCATCGTATCGTAATAGTTCTTCACACACTGTGCAGCAGCATCATGCAGCAGCGGCACCGGTCACCAACATTGTTACAGTCACACCACCACCACTATAAGCATATGCCGTCATATGTCTCGTCAAATTCGTAGCATTTTCTTCTCGATTCGTCGGTTCTCTCGTGTGTCGTATTCTGATCGAGAAGGAAAGGTAAAGGAAGAGTATGTCGAAGAAAAGCTCGCGTTACTGATCCGAGGAGGTTTTTCCGATAAGATTTATCCTAAAATACACCGCCCTCAACTCTTCATCCTCTCCTCTCTTTGGCTTTTGAATGCGATTTTTGCATGCTCTTTTCGATACGCGCAAACTATTTTTTTTCCCGTTAATTATGCCTCTCTGTGTCGCAGTCCGAAGAAAATATTATTTCATATTTGAATCAATCGACAAGCGAAACTGGAGTGTACATGCAGCGGTCGAGCGCCATGAAACCGAAGTAAGCAGCAATTGCTGGGAAACAATAAGAGCAAGTGAAGCAGAGACGCTATCGCAATCGTAAAATAAAATGTGCATAGCAAACACTTGAAAGGAAAGAGAAGCAAGGCTTAGGGATGAAGGCGCCAAAATGTAGTAACTAGAGCTGGCGAAAAGGAAATCCCCACGAACAAGACAGAAACGATTCAGCTAATCCAGCTCATGCGAGCACGCGGGTGTGGATTTTCGTTACGAAAAATAATTATGGAAGTAGAATTATTTTACAACATTACACACACACACGCACACACACACACTCACACGTGTCTGCACATGGATACACAACACAACAAGCCACACTATACAATCTAAAGAATTATGAAATGAGACACAATAAACAAGCGAACACATTGTGAAAGCTATAACGCACACGCAACCCCCATACGAGCACGTACAATGCTAAACGCTAAACACACACGGCTCACAGTTATATACGTATAAACTGAAAAGTGCATACATCCTTTAGATTATGTTTTAGTATGATAAAAGCAACTTATATTCCTAAAAAAGGGCTCCTACCACCAATCGAATGGGCAACCCTGTTGGACTTTGTTTAAGCGTGCGAAAAGGTAAACGGAAAAGGAAAAAAACATACATCTTTGGCGCTTGCGTCTGCTGGGTCGTTTCGCTTTGAGTTACAAGTATGTACGTGTGAGTGCGCGTGTATGTGTCAAGTTCACGTTCTTAAGATTTTATGAAGAAGGTAAATCTAACGTAGAAACACGTGTAGTGCACACTTCAATGAAAATTGAAAGTAAATCGACGTAGGGAAGGAACCGATGTGGATGAGCTTTGGAAGAGATTCTTACACATTTAGTTCGTTTTCGTAAAACCAACACGCTATCCGTAGTAGAAGAAATATTATCACGCTTATGTTTTTAAACACCCTTGTATGATAGTTGTAGGGTTAAGTCAATAATACACAAGATGATAATGCTGATACATTGGTTTGATGAAACAAAAATTCGATTGGTTTTTTGAACATCCTTTTCCTTGCTTCTGTGTGTGTGTATGCAAGACAAATAACTATGTAGATTCTATTTAGCAGTTCTAGCTCGAGATTCATTTGCGTTTTTTTTTTTTTTGGCGAATAATGTCCACAGCTGTGTTTTAGTATTAGGTGTGGATTATGTCGAGAATGCGTAATTCAGCACAGCTTTGGGTGTTCACTTCACACGCGGAAATACTTCTACATAAATCTTACTAGACTCTAGTTTAATTAATGTACATATGAATATACAAATATGCTGCTTTCATTATCGGTTATTTACTACTGTGCGAGCTGGTTCGCATTCGTGGTTTTTATTTTGTTAAAAAAAAGTCGTTTGCTCCTTACTGTTTCTTTCTATTCCCGCTTTACTTTAAATTCGGTTCAGTTATACTTGTTCTATCAGTGGAGCTTTTTGTCCATTTCATCCGTTGTTGTCTTGTTGGTCTACTTAGTTTTTTAACGATTGAATTTAATGTTCTAGTGGCGAGATCAATCCCATCGCCCCTTTAACACAATTCCCTGTTATTTGCGTAGAATTTCGATGAGTGTTGTGCTCCATTACTTTTTTTACATGCTTGGATCGTGATAGTTTTTCATCACGTGCAGTAAAAATGTAAAAATACAATCTATCTTCTTTTGAAACATCCTAAAATACGTCTGCAACACACTCGTAAGGGGAAATAATTCGATAATTTTTGATTCGCTGAAAAATTACTAATGCCCAATCGAACACAGAATACGGAAGAATTAAACGTAATTCGATTCTGTAGCACAATCAAACCGAAAACGGCAGTGGCAATGATGATAATGCGAGAACCTTAACGATTGACCATAATCGATTATTAAACGATAGAGTCACATCCACAATCAGCCAACTCACAGTAGCGATCATCTTCCAATAGAGAATACGAATAAAGAGAGCAAAATTAAAAAAAAATCATTTGCGATCGTGCGTGTACGTGTTACGTGTGAGTGAAGTGTGTGCGTGTTATGTATTTGGTTTCTTTTTTTGTGTTCTGCTTGAACTTAATTGTAGGGAGTGCTCGGTGGTTTGCGAAAACACGAATTAGATAATGAAACAGATGAAAAACATGGGATAAATATGAATGGATAAGAAAACAAATCTAATTCGTATATAAATATACATATAAAAATATAAAAGTACTATACATATTTGCATATATTTTACTAACAAAAAGTGGAAAGAAAATATGAACAAAAAAATGAAACACACACACACAGAAATGCTTATTAAGTACGTCGGTACGAAATGTCACCCTAGAAAAGAAAACTAGAGATCGAGTGTGAAAGCTACACGGATAAACTACTAAACTCTTATTGATAAGCGCAAATTTGACCACTCAATTTATGGTCATAAGCAAGAAAGAATGAGAAAAGTTTTTAAATCAAGAATGGATGAGAAATACTTGATCCCAAGTCAGGTAAAAAGAATTCAAAAAAGGGAAAGTAAAAGAAATGATAAAAAAACGATTATATGCAGGCGATACACGTGCATGACTCAAATAAACACACATACACCAGCACACGCGCACACACACAAACCTTAACTCGACTGTAATATAGACTAATATACTTCAAAGTAAAAGAGACGACAAAACAATTGAAAGCGCCACTAACAAGACTATAAGAAAAACGCTATAGCAGTGCGCTTAACAATCCATTGGTGTACAAAGGACGCACATTGAAGGATATGTTGGCTTTTCACTAATTAGTGCTAGGATTATACACAAACGCAAAAACTAACAACAAAGAACAGACAGTGTTAAGTAATTCAAGTACGTGTGAGTAGTGTAGTGTGCGAATATAACTTTACGGGCGGCTGCTAAACTAACCGTGGGCTGCGACAATTGCAATGGTTTGTAATGGAGCTACTGATTATAGGAAACACAATAGCCAAGAGTGACAACAATTGCAAGCGAAACAATTTATTTTTTCATTGAAATACAAAATCAATCCATCAGATACCTATACACACACATTACGGTGCATTCTATTTCTGGAATGAATTATCATAGGCTGCACATTTAATACATTTATATTCAAAAAAAACGTCACCGATCGGTATCGCATTGTTTAAAACAGTAAATTTTTTTTAAATTAACGCTCTAACCATTTAAAGAGCAGTGCATTCTAATATCACTTCCCTTTTCACAACACGTACTTTTCTTCGCTAAACGTGGCAGCCAGCAGAGCATTGGATCGCATTGCGCAACTACGCATCAGCAGCGCATTAGAGTGGGCGAATATATTATTAAGTGTGTTCCGTTACTTGTCGCTGTTAGTGCGAGCGCGATTCTTATGCATGATATGTTTAGTGTACGGTGTGTTGTGTAAAAAAAGCCAAATTCCTTCAGATAAATTGCATTGAATGTGTATGTGTGTGTG
>KB692179.1:0-12933 GCA_000349165.1 Anopheles christyi | reverse complement strand
ACTTAGCAGCAAGAAAGGCGAAATATGGGTTTCCATACATTTGTTCTTTGTGCTGTTGAACCACACACTCCACTGAAAGCTTAGTTGATCGTTGTTAGGTCAAGTCTTCTTCTTCTTCTTCTTCTTCTTTGGCTTAACGACCTATGCGGTTTGTTTTTTAAATTTTAGTTTTGGTCTCTGTTTGTTTTTCATACAGAAAAGTTGCAAATTAAAAACACGCATTCTTAGATATCCAGTTGTTAGAAGCTGTGACCAAACAGAGAAGCGGTAGGCCCAAGTGGAGTAAGTAGGCCGTTCCCATGATACAGTGGTAAAGTGTGCGACATAACAACAAATATACAAAAGCTAAAAAAAAAAAACGAGGCGATCTAGTGGCCGAATGGTAACGGCGTAGGTCGAGCATAGGACAGACTATCATGATATGGATACAACAAGTCACAAAAAGCCAAACATACTAGTGGCTAGGCAGGCCTTGACTAGCAATGGTTTTTGTGGCAACTAAGAAGACGAGAAAAAGCCTTCCCTATTGTCTCGGTCGAGATGCTGTGATTTGAATTTATGTAATTTTGTTTGAAAATAAATAAATTTAAAGTTAGTTGTTTCTGCTTCAATTCGTGGAAAGCATGTGCTCACGATTGTTTGAGTATGCGAAGAAAAAAGAGCTTACCAATAATTTCTTCCGGGATCAATCCGCGATCGAAACCTATTTTCTTATCGCCCGTAGCTTTTCGTTTAGCAGGGACTGCTTTAGGTTCCTCGGACGAATCCTTCTGTTTGCTTTTCCTTCCAGAACTTTCTTCTTTGGCTGTTGATACAGAAAGAGATAATAACCCGCATTACATTACTGGTGTAATGTAGCATTCTCTGCAACAATCAATGACTTGCCTTCTTTTTTCTTGCGTGATTCCTTGAAGGCCTGTATCAGATCATCACAGTCAAGATTTTCTTCCGGTTCCCAGGTGTTCTCTTCTGACGAATAACCTTTCCATTTCAGAAAGTATTCGACCTGTTAGAGAATTAAGCATGAATATATGACATCAATTGGTTTCTAATATTTTGTACCTTGCCGTTGACGACTCTGCTGTCCAAAATTTTCTCGACAGAAAACTCGTTTACTTCTTCAACCGGCTCCTCGGGTTTCAGCTTTTTGTTGCTCATTGTGGTACGTTCTCAGCAGGTTGCGACGAAAGCGCAGTGATCAGAAAGATATTCTCCAACGCCGTTGCACAGAGAAAAGTATACAATTATTGATGAACTGAAAGTATGAAATAAAGGATCATATTTTAATACAAGATGCGGCTAGTTTCTGGGAACACATCCAGCGATTGAACCTTTGTCTACATTTGTCAGATTGAAAACAATATGACGTGTACACATAGATGTTGTTCAAAGTGAAGTAGCACACACCCATTATTAGTTTAATATCTTACCGAATACAATCAGATTTATCCAAAATAATTGTAATGCTTCGGAAAGCGATTGAGCATTAACGCAACTCAACTTTGCGCCCAAACAAACTTGTGACATATGTCATTAAACGACGCGGCCGTGTTGAACATGAATTATGAACTGCATGGAGAGCAGGCTATGCCATTCAGTACAAATTGACAATTGGTGAGGTGACAAAATTAAACAGAATCAGGGTCATGAAAGCAATGAAAAAAGAGACGACTAACCCAAACGGTAAAAGGCTATTTAGTATTTATAAATAATAGTTCGCTGACAGTTCAATTAAAAAGCACACGTTTTTATGAGAAATCCAATATACGTAATAATCCAAAAAAATCAAGGCCCCGGTTTTCATATGTATTTCAACACCTTAATACAGTATCACAGTACAGTTTTTATCACTTATTAGCTATACGCGAAAACCTGATATAATGCTAATTCCCCTGTCCCGAAATAATGTATCGGATAATTGCTGCAATTGGTATGCATTTGAAGTTCAATAATTGAATTCTGACCAAAGTAGCAGTAGGTATTGTAGGGTTGTGCAATGTTGTTTTTTTCCGTTTTCTAAATAGGGAGCTTTCTATATTAATTTGAAAAATCAGCAATTGCTTATCCATTTCTGTGTTGAAAGGGTTTATGCTGAAGCAATGTGTAGACGATACCTTCTTTGTGTCATTGTTCCATCATTGTCAAATATTTCTGTTTGACAGTACCTGCCATTTAGCAATGAATTGTTGTTTGTTTACTTTGTGTGAACGATGTGGTAGAACAAGTGATTTTCTCACTCGTATGTTTCAAATTTGTTGAAGATATTCTCCTAGGTTTTCATGATTTAGCTGTTTCGATTATAGTAGGAAACAATCATGTTGCGAACACATTCACAACGAGGAATGCTAAAATGGTGTACCATAGCGAAGCTGCAGCTAAGATATTTATCGTCCATGGGTAAACAATGTTGGAAATGTAAAAGTTTAGATGTACAAAATACGTTTTTTTGTGCTTCATGTGGTGTGTTACGCGAATCAGCTGAAAACGAAGTAAGTTCTAACATGTTTTTATGACGGGCGAAACAGTAAGGATTGATAAGTAATTTGATTTTGTATTATTTTAGAACTACTTTGAACTATTGAAACTGAGGAAAGAATTCAACATAGATGCTTTACAACTAGTGAAAAACTATCGTCATATCCAAAGTATGATACATCCGGACAAGTTTGCACAGAAATCGGAACACGAAAAAGCAATCGCTTTAGAATGGAGCTCTTTAGTTAACAAAGCGTACAAAACTCTTTCGAAATCCATTGAAAGGGGCAAATATTTGCTAACGCTTGATGGAGTGTCTATATCAGAAAAAAATACATCGGTAGATAAAGAATTTCTCTTAGAAATGATGGATGTGAATGAATCGGTGGAGGTTGCAGAATCTGCCGAAGATCTAGAAAAAATAGCTTCAGAACTATCGGTGCACATAGAATTGCTTAATTCTAAGCTTATCCAACATTTTGAAGTCAATGACATGGATGGCGCAAAGGAAACTATTGTTCGTCTAAAATACATGACTAATATTGAAAATACTGTAAAAGAAAAACTTTTACAGCTCAAACTAAGCCGATAGGTAATTAAATTAAATTGTCGTAAGGATGCAGGTATTGAAATAAAATGTTGTTATATGTTAGTTCAATTCATTCGTGTTTATTTCCTGATACTTACTACTGATAGTAAAACAAATTAAGCTAGTTATGTAAATTTTGCGGTGAAAAGTAGTTTCACCAGTTATCAAAATGCGTCCATGCAGCAAAATGGTTGGACCCATGCAGCAACATCGCGCTGTTTTTGACAGCTTCATTTCATGAGAGAAAAATTTCATCGAAATTAATCGCAGCAAACACCACGCGCTAGCGAAAAATTTGAACAAAAACTCAGATATTTTCTAAGCTGTACGTAGCACTGAATACTGTGCGAGTTAATTAACAATGGTTCAGAAATCTTCAGGATTTGTCGGCTTCTTCAAAAACATCTACCAGGATGAATACAAATGGTATGTATTTCTATACGTAGGGCGTGCATTTGACACTGCAATTAATCCTTGTCAATTATCAAATCTGTTTATTCCGTACAGGGCTCTGGTGAAAAGTGCATCACTGTTCATCGTCGGTGTGCGGTTTGCTCAGGAATGCGTTGGTCTGGAATTGATGCAGTCGGTGGCTCATTGAAGATAAACATCCCGAAATTAGTGTATCCAAGCTAAACCAATAAATCCGCGTTTTAAAATGCCATATTTCTTAGTTGTTTGTTTACTATTGGTAGTCGGCTGTTTTGGTTCGAAAAGAGTTGATACAAGTAGTGATGCTGAATATAACTTCTTGGTTATAGTTACGGATGACCAAGATATCATGCTGAATGGCATGGTAGGTATCATTTGTTTACAAACTTGAGATCATTAACGGCAATGCATGATTTACAGACCCCAATGACGAAAACTCTAGAACACATCGCGAATAAAGGAATTACATTCGTCAATGCAGTAAGCACACTGAATTTTCCATGATACGAGTGTGAAACGAATGAAAAATTTTCTGCATCTATTGCAGTTTACAACATCTCCAATTTGCTGTCCCTCACGAAGTTCAATTCTCACTGGAAAGTATGCTCATAATCACAAAACGACAAATAACTCCCAATCAGGCGGCTGTTATGGACGTTTTTGGCAAGAAAAACTTGAACCAGCGGCACTTCCTGTATGGTTAGCCCAATCTGGCTATGAAACATTTTTCGCTGGGAAATATTTAAACGAATATTTTTCGGCTACCGTTCCACCAGGATGGTCACAGTGGTTTGGTTTACATGGAAATTCTCGTTACTATAATTTTACCGTCACCGAAAACGGTAAATCGTACACGTACACCAATGAATATTTTACTGATTATCTGGTAAGTACCCTTTTCATGTTGCATCTTAGAATCTATTCAATATTTGCATTTTTATTTATAGAATACAAAAACAATAAACTTTCTGCAGAACTTGAGTGCAGATAGACCCTTTTTCGCGATGGTTGCACCACCAGCTCCGCATGCACCATTCACAGCAGCAGACAGACACAAAGATCTGTTTCCCGATGCCAAAGCAAAACGAACCCCGAATTTCAACATATCCTCCAGTCCATTACGTAATACCTAATGCATCGATAGCTTCGTTAAAGTACATAATTATATTTTCTTTCTTTATTCCCTACATTAAAATAGAAAAACATTGGCTGCTAACTATGGAACCGTCCACATTACCTCTTAAGTTCTTGGATGAAATAGACACGATACATCGTAAAAGATGGCAAACACTGATGGCAGTTGATGATATGGTGGAGAATATTATCAACGTTTTGGAAGAAAAGCAATTACTGGAAAACACATTTATTTTTTACACTTCCGATAATGGTTTTCATTTAGGTATATTTAGTCACTGGATTGCCGGAATGGCTTTGAATTCATGTATTTTCTTACAACTACTTACAGGACAATTCTCCCAGGCGTATGATAAACGGCAACCCTATGAGACAGATATAAGGGTGCCTTTGTTTGTAAGAGGCCCTACAGTTAAACCCAAAACAGTGCAAGCGTCCGCAGTTGCATTGCTAGACATCGTACCAACAATAGTTCAGCTTGCCAATTTGGCAATACCTTTTCCATTAGATGGTCAACCATTGCCACTGCACAGTGATTCGGAAATTGTACACGAGAGACAAATATTGATTGAATACTGGGGAGAAGGATCGTTGGAAACGTATAACTCAGAATGTCCATGGTCAGCACAAGACAAACTTCAGCTGTGCACAGTTGACGGTGCGTGCCACTGCCAGGATGCCTGGAATAATACTTACAATTGCGTTCGTCATCTGGCTCATGATTTGAACTTCATTTATTGCGAATTCGAGGACAATGAGGTAATGTTGCACAATGCAACACTTGCATTAAAGTAGAAAGTAGCATTAAAAGATTGAGTTTTTTTTTGCAGCATTTCGTTGAAGCTTACGATATTGCAGATGACCTATACCAAATGAATAACATCGGATACTACATACTTCCCTCGATTCGAGCAAAGTACAGCTTAGCTCTGCAAAATCTCACGAGCTGTGTTGGACCTACGTGCAATTTTGTCTACTGACTACACAATGTTATTTGTGAATTGTCTTGTCCGCCGGAACGCATACATATTTTGCATGTTAGTTATATTATACCATCTCCAAAAAAAGATCTTTTCGCTCATTTAGAGAAACCAAAAACAGTACCAAAAAAGTGGAGTCGTAAATTATGTTTTGTGAAATAAAGAAAATAAATTAATAAATGCTTGAATGCCATCATATTTCTTGTGTTGTTTGGACCTATCATGTAATTTATCATAAAGTCTTCTAGATGATTGTTGAACAAACAAGGATAAAGATTGTTCCCTTATCATTGTTGTAAAGTAGTTTAACAGGTAGTTGTCATCCATTAATGTCCCAGCGTTTTTATATAAAAACGGTTAAATCTTCTAACGGGCAAGATAATCACAGACATTCAAGACAGACAGACAGAAAAAAAAATACAGCGACAGATCCTGTTGAATAGTTATAAACAAAACAAGCTGAGAATTTGAGTTATGGATCGGGTTTTCTGGAATAATATAAATAAACTGGTCGTGTCTGCGTGCTTAACCAACAACGAAGGAAATTGAGGGAATGCACAAATGAAGTAATTTTTATATTTCGACAATTATAGTGCCATCATTATCATTATCTATGTAAATTTGGTTTTTATTGGCCTCACAATATTACAACGAAATATGTACAGTTTTGATCGACGTTGTTCAGGGAATTTAACTCAATATGATAGTACTGTACTGAATTTGGCGTACCTCGTACTCAGTGGATGTGGATCGTTTAGTCTCACTCACTTAATTACTACCTACGTCGCATTGTAATGTTTGGCACGATTTTTACCCAATCAATAAACATGCTTATTATCCTAAATCCATTCATTCTTAATTTATCGCAAGATGTGTTAATGGAATGATTGCTCTTTTGGGACATTTGACAAATTTCTATAGCGGTATGTTGCGTTGAAACGATGAAGTGAAGCTTATCAAACATCATTCGGTTGAAAGGGAGTATTAAAACATGCTTTCTTTCGCTATTCACATGTGATATAAATTCACTCCACATTTTAAGAATCAGCTTGGCCACGCTCATTACCCGTACGAAAACAGTCGGTAGTTAATATGAGTGAACAAAACCCGAAGCTGGCTAGGCGATGATGGTGTTCTAGTGATATCAAACCTTGATCACATCATTTGGATACTGGTTCGGTGGAGGCGGTTCAGCATTACCGGACGCGTCACGTCACATAAACACATCGTTGGTCAGGGTCGCCTTTCTGGGGGTGGTAGGCACTCCGTGCAAAAATTTGGATTCGTCCTCGAACGTGACCATCTTCTCGCGTGGCTTTGGAACGGCTATCATGGTCGAGCTGGCCGCATGTTGCGTGGCCAGGTTACGTTTAGTCGGAGGCAGCGCCAAATCACCTACGCCAGACAGATTGAATTCGCTAACGCTCCGTGGTACGAAATATTCCATGTGATTCTCCATAATACCAGTTGAGCGACGCGCTGGAGCATTTCGATGAAATGCGCTGGAACGGCGCGGAAGTGAGTTGTATTCATTGGGAATGAGATCATTTGGTCGTTGTCAGGATTTTATCGGTGTCATGGCTACTGAGACAAGAGCAACATCCTCAGTGGATGTGGGAAGTGATTCAGGGATGGTAAACTTCTTCAGCCAGATAATAAGCTCCGTTTGAATGAGACTGAAACACATCGCCACGACCGCCATGCCTATTATGATGTATGCTGATGCAGCGTATTGTGCAACTGTGCCTTTCGGCATGAGGTCGCCGAATCCGATGGTGCCGAGGGAGGTAAAACAAAAGTAAAGACTCTCTAAAACTCCCCACGGCTGCAGTTTATGAAACAGTACCGCCCCTAGGGTAATGTAGCAGATCAGTATCATAATGCAGATCGATATTGGTACAACGGACTGCGAGTGCAGTTTGCTGTTTGCAGCCATTCCGCCTCGCAAACCGTGAGCGTTGAGGGCGTATGCGCAGGGATCATGAATAGTAGCCCCACCGTGATTCCAGGATTGATGGTAGCTCTGTTGTTGCGACCGTTTCTGCAGCTCAGCCACTGTTGCCTTGCTGCTCATGGGAACGCTGACACTGCCGATGCTTGAATTGCTGCTATTGCTGTTGTTGGTACTCCCGGGAGGAGAACGGTTGGGTCGTATCCGACGAAAAAGACATCGCATACCACTCGATAAGCCTTCGCCGATGGCTGAAAGGTACAGTAATATGATGGGTATCCCAAAAAGCGCATAAATCAATGCCGCTACACGTCCCCATTGGGTTCGTGGAGAAATGCCGCTAAAACCTGTAAGAATGCAAGAAAAGAGTATTGAAAATTATGATGAAGCGGGGATCTCGACTGAAACCATTCATTTAAATCGCCACGCTTCATAGCTCTTGCTATTTAAAATGTTAAGGTCTCACGTAGCGTATAGTAAACTCACATAACCTAATCCAATGTTATGCAACGTATTGTGTAGCTTGTTTTGAGTGCCAAATAATCAAGTAACATTTCATCTATATTTTATTTCATTTAAATTATATTTGGTGGTTGGTTTAGTATTTTCATAAAAATATAATCTCCACTGGTACATCCAAACTGGTACTCCAAAGAGGCTTGATTATTTAAATTGCAGTGGATGGAATTAAAGTTAATCTGTACCTCAAGACACAAGCAAAAAAATCTCGCCTTCCTGGGGGTTTCTCCTGTGCTTTAAAAAAAGGATTATTTGCTCTTAAATTCGTTTACCATGGAATCGCAACCCGTTAATCAATTACTTTAAGCATAATTCCTTCTTGGACATCGTTTATTAACGTAAAAATTTTAACTTTTAACTTGTGGAAACTATTTTAGTGCAGGAAGGCATTTGTCCTCAGTTTATACATAAATCATTGCCGGAGATGTGAGTTAGTAGACAAAGCGCTAGAGTTTGTGTAAAATATTTTTACCTATTGTAGTTATCAATGTTAAAGAATACAGGAAAGCGGATGCAAAAGTCCATTTATACGGGCGTGTGTTTTGCTGTACATTGGTCACCTGTTGGGTACGAGAGGCTCGTACCGCTCTTATTATTGTATCCTAAAAATGAAAAAAGGTATTTTAGTGGGCTTCATTTGTGATTACATTTTTTAAACAAAACTATGGAAGTGTGCAGTGCATGACAAAAATGTCACACTAGGAGACATCAGCTCAGTAGATGAGCTCTTTGTTGGATGTAGCGAATCTATCAAATCAGTTAAGAGTAAAATGTTCGTTCAAACCGACAACGAATAAGATCAATCATTCAACAAACTTCTAATTGGTTAAGTTTGACTTAAATGTATGTAATTATAACATTGGTGATACAACTCATAAAAAAACTTTATGAGTCTCAAGTGATTTTGGTAAAAAAAAGAATTAATTTTTCTTCTTAATAAACATTCGTCAGTTTTATCGTGGTATTAGCTATCTTACTCGTGTATGACCTTTTATGGAGAAGTGGTGGAAGGCTATCGATTACACCATTCAAACAGAAAACGGAATACGCTGAGCTTTGTTACAGAGTATTGTAACATGTCTTACTTTCATAAAGATTAAGGTAGACTTCATATATGTTAATTATCAGCAGTTATCAGTATTTCTGTTAGTATATAAATAAAGGCTGAAAGTCTAAGCCCTATTATGGAAAATCACTTTGACTTTGTGACAGCCTTAGTAAAAAAAGAGTCGATTATCATTGTTTCATTATCATTTATCAGATACAAAAGAAATTCAAGCTGCTCTTGCTAAATAAGAAAAACACTCACATACTTTCTGAATAGAAAAAAAGCGCATTGAACAGTTATTGCCTGATTTGTTAAATTAAAATTGTTACAGGTTTACAAATGTTATTATCCACCATGTGTTTTGTCATAATACTAGCTTTATATTATGCGCGAAAAAAGGTTCCAGGAATCAAGGATCTAAAATTACAATGGTTTATAGTAAATAAACCCATTGAATCTATTAGGAACCGTCTCAAGAGGATAAATGGTGTAGCTCAAGTTGACATGATTGATTATTTTCTTTACGAGGGTCCAGATGGACCGTAGTTTTGACATTGATTGACCTGTTGATTTTACTATTTTTTTAAACAAATTTCAGTAGAAACATAAGTATTACTAGCTACTAAGTTACGTTTGTGTTTACCTGGAAATGTAAAACTTCCTGAGCAGCCAAGCGTGTCCAATTTTCTTTGTAAAGAATGTTTAAATCCTCAGTAATGGACCATAATCGATCGACAGTCCTGCAGGATTAATAGAATCGAAATAAATGATAGTATGGTATATAGCATATATAAATAAGATGAGGGAAGGGCTCATGGTTTGGCAAGAACTTTTCATACTTACTTGAGACGCATTTCTGCACTAACTAACTCATGCCTTGGATATGGTTTGGATGCTGCAACAGAAGTCTCAATAATATCTCCATCTTCGCCATCTCCTTCGAGTGTGACGAAAAGTACAGAGCCAAGTGCAGTGTAGGCTAGAACTAGCACGAGTACTCCTGTGAGGAAATCATAAGAAAACAAGGAAACAGTAACATTCGCGACATTACCTTGGGACTGTGTGTAAGCGAATACAATACCTATAGCGGAAGCACATTGAGATTTCGGGGCTTGTTGACATCCGCATAGAGATACGGCTTCATTCTTATCTATCTTTGAGGATGTGGTGGAAAAACATAACGATGGACTTTGGGGTCGCGATGACGCAACACCGCCGATAAAGTTGGGAACTTGAAGTGGTGGTTTAGTGTTCATAATTGAACAATACTAGTTGTTTGGCTTAAAACAGATGTTTTTGTTTATAAACTTAAGTGTAGGTTACGTTACAACATTTGAGTAAACAGCTATCCGATGCGTGTCTTAACGTTTCGTATCCTCAATAACCTATAATAGAGGAAAGCAACTATGAGTTAATTCCCTCATATTGGGGTCAATATGTAATAAGAATTAAAGTAAGTAGGGCTTGAATGAATAAATATGTTTGTTATTCAAATTATGGCGAATCAAAACCGGATGAAAGTTGACGATAAGTAAATAATAAAGTTTATAAATAAAAAGATGTAAATTTCATCGTGAAAGAAATTTCATTATATATTTTAGAGGTTTTGAGTTTAACGGCTCTGTACAAGAGAAACTCTTTTAATAGTTACAATATAGTAAAATTTAAACGATATCCCGAACATCCATGCTAGGGGCGCATGAATTAAGGAGAATATTAAAACACTTATAATTGAGCATTTTTCCTGCTTGTCTATAACGCTCTTATTATACTGTACTAATTTACCGTAGAGTCTATCAGTTATTTTTAATTATATTAATCTTTACGTGAGTTGTAACATAAATGACAAATATCAATTTTTTTCAATAAATTTTTGTCATTTTTTTCCTTATTGTACTGATTTTGATATCGTTTTTGATAGTCCCATTTATCTATTGTTTCTATTTACTATCAAAGGGTAAATAAGGCAATTTTTAACAATATTTTATTGTCACATTGTTCATTGTAAAAATTACCCAAAAAAAATTCGTGAGATTCAACAGACAAAAGATTTTGTGGAAAAAATATAAATCGTTTAGATAAATCTTAATTCGATAACATTATATAATGTTTCTATAATGTAACTTTATTTCTATTCTTTAACACCGTGCATGGTAGCAATTAGCTACGCAAATTATCTAATTGTGTCACAGGTCTAAATTTAAGTTTTGATAAAAGCATTATGATATGTCATGATAACAATTTGATATCATATCATTCAGGTTTATTAAATTTTATGAACATGTAATGTTTTCTAACCCTAAAAATGAATTCCAAGCTACAATATACATATGTTTCATGACAATTATCGTAAACAATAACGTAGTTATTCAAATTCAGTGCAATTTAAGCTAAATTCAGAGCAAAGTGCACCAAAGTGCAGATTAATTTTCCCGATAATTTTGTTTTGTTTATATTTTTTTGCAATCATCAACGTGGTCTAATCTAATAAAGTCTCATCTCAAGAGGTTGAAATGCTGCGATGCTGCGTCTCCACCGACGCGTAAGGCAAGGTGCAAGGGTGTCGAACATCTATCGTCGTTACAACGGGAAATGCTTCGTTAGACACATTGCGGGTACCGAACATAAACATTAATCTAACATTCGCGTATTTTGGAGGTTATTTAATGTAATATAATGTAATGTAATGTAATTTAAACAGTGTAATTTAATCCCCCGCCCGTGGTATCTGCGCCGTAGGCTCTACTGAAGATTATGTCTAAAAAAGTCTCTTCGATGGCTTATCGTCATATAAAGTAAGTAGCTAAAATGCAATTACAGATTTATCGTCGGCGATTGGTATAATAAAAAGTAACAAGTTAACAACCAATCCTGGCCCCGATTGTGTTCCAGTCAGTGTCTGCGTACGATGTTGCAATACAGTCATCCCAATCCTAGCGAATATGTATGAAAATCACTTCAAACTGGATTTTTTCTACTGTCTGGAAGTCGACCTTAAATGATACCTACTCATAACATCGGAGTGTAACGTCACTTTGTGCGATAATGAAGGGTTTCGAAATCATGTTTAACAACTGTTTGATGCACGCTGCGCTAAGCGCTCGTCATCCACTAGCCTGTCTGATTTTGTCAGTTTTTGTTTAAAAAACGCTATCTACTTTGATGTCGAGGCGGCCCTTGATTCGGTATCCCATCCCATCCTGCTTGCGAAGCTCCGTAAACTAGGCTATTCGGCAATATGGTTCGATAGACCAAATCCCCTCTCTCCGGTCGGTAATACCGCGTTATTGTTGGAGGAAACTTATCGTGTGCATCATACATCAACACTGGAGTTCCGCAGGGTAGCAGCCTTAGGCTGCTGGTATTGCTGCTTTATGTCAATGATGTTACTCTACTTCTCACCCGCCAGATGTATGCAGATGACGTTAAGGTGTTTGCTGCCCGGAAACACGTTAATGACTGTGTAGTTGTGTGACCCCACCTGCATAAAAAACGATTTTATTTTATTCAAAGGGGCTTGTTTGAAATAAGCTAGCAATGTCTGGTATCCCTCAGCACTAATTTGGTATAATCAGTGGCGAAAAAGACGCGCCAAATAAACTCAGCGCTGTGAATGTTTATGCTCCGTTCAGGACTCTTAGGCCTAGCCAACTATAAGCGCCAAACTACACTGGCAAGGCTTCCTAGATGCAACATTTCCAGAAAGGGAAATCTTATCCAGTTTTTCATGATTGCTGGGACCAAAGTGTATGGAGACTAGGTGGTCTCATCCCATACAAATTGACAAATAGAAACGAAATTAAAA
>KB692168.1:0-12948 GCA_000349165.1 Anopheles christyi | reverse complement strand
GTGTGTGTGTGTGTGTTGCTTTAGTATGTTTTGTTCGCTAAACCACCAAACCACGACCGGGCTTTCTAGACTGTCGAGTGCATTGAGCTGCGATGTCCCGGGCTCCCTACCTTTAAGTGAACGATTTCCATGTGTCAATACGATGAGAATGGAATGAAAGTGAGTTAAATATATGTTTATCGAATCGTATTTACACACGCACACACATACACACATACAGTTTCTTTTCTTATTTCCATTCCTCCCCCAGATACACGTACACGGTTCCGGTAAGGTTCGCGATCTACCCCGTTGACGGGTTCCTTCCACGAGCGTGAGGCCAATTTCTTGCACCTTGTATCCCGTTTACCTTTTTTTTTGTTATTTCGATTGTTTCGTGTTCCACGGTGGAGCATTATTTTTGTACCCGGTACTACTTGGCTTCAGGGACATGGCTACCCCACAACTCAGACCCCTGGCTGGCCACTGGCCGTGTGGATGCAAAATGTGAAAGTGAACTCGCGTGAACTCGCGCCACCACCGTCACTCGTGCCACAGCTTCTGAATGGAGGCGCGATTTCGATTCACCCGCCTGCACTGGTAGGGTAGGTACATTTCAATGGTAGCATATTAGCGGATAGAAAGTTGTGAGTGTGCGTCTTGCTGGTGATTTCGTTCGCTTGGATTGCGGGCGCATCGCTAAATGGATGCATTCCCGGGTGCTCGAGGGATCGCGGGATAACAATTTTTTTTCAGTTTTTTTGCCCGTTTCCATATGTGTTTGTGTGTGAAATGGTTGAATCCAAGGCGATATTCAATAAACACTAAATCAAACCCTGCAACGGAACATTGACTGCCCGAGGGACTCGTGATGCAGTGTATTGTGATAAAGAGAATGCAACATTGACAAGGAAAGGGGAAAACATGAGCATCGGAAGATCGATTGTAGTTGAGGTAGGGTTAGTTAGCCGGGAAATACTTGAAAGGAAATACTTTTCTGTAATTGCCCTGTCATTTTGTAACATTGACTTGACCCAGCGATCCAAGCTTTAAATAGTTTATAGTTTTAAAGATGCGTTGGATAAACTGTTTTCTTAAAGCTTTCCTTTTTCTTTTCATGTGGTACGTTAACAAAGAACGTATGAGGAAATAAGGAAATAATGAACAAATGAGGTTAAATATTTTGTTCTCATTTGTGTTGTAGATACATGAAACGCAATAACTAGAACTAGAAAAACTTTTTAGATCGTCTTTTTTCAGAACCCGTAAGAAACTAAATACTTTGCTATTATTATACATCAAATGATTCTTTTTTGAGTCATTTTACCCTTTGAAACTTAAATATGAAACAAAACAATCAAGTTTTTAAGGAAAATAAGTTTAATCGTTGAAGTCCATTAATAAGACATTGAATTTCTTGTGACATTTTTATTATAGAACATATCAAATATACATCTCAGACCATAGCACATCCTAATAGGTGAAACTATTAGTTTAAAATGTACTACAAAGACACCAATGAGCTTGCCAGGTGCGATGATGATGAACAGTTGTTTTTCTAACACGCTTCTTTACTTTGTTTGATTCGTAATAACTAAAAACTCTGCAAATTTTCATGCAGCAATGTCTCTTTTAAACACATAAAAATCCTTTTTTGGGCAAAAAACCTTCCATGCTCAACTCAACTCGTGCGGCATTGTCAGTGCAAGGGTTGTCTTTTAATTTCGCTTAAACTTAATTAAACACGCTTTCGCGTACCCTGCTGACGCATCCCGGACGCTAGCAAACCCGTCGGGCTTTCCTGAATTCAACCGTCAGCACCATGCCGAGTAGCCGAAACTTTCGCAACCTGTTCCAAGAAAATCTACCTCCAACACTGAGTTTCGTTTTAAGCTCGAAACTCGCCGATTTCAAGAAAGGATGGCAGGACGTTGGCAGATACCGGGGAACAGCGTTAGCTGCTGCTCCAATCCACGGTGTAGTTACATAGTGTGGGGCTGTTTTGTACCGTTGTAATTTCTACAGCGTTAATTCGTGCCTGCGGTGCTACTTTCTTGATGGGAGCACCTTGGTGACATTTGCGGAAATAGCAGATTCACCCGCGTGACGTGCGCTTGAGGCATCGTCGGACTGCACCGAGCTGGTGTTGTGTAATATCCGGGCACAAGCCGGTTGAGTAATGGGCAACCGATTGAGCAGAACATGAATGAGGATGCCGAGGATGCACGCTAATTGATAACATCCTTTCGGGCCGGGAAGGGTAGACGGGTTTGTCTGTGACCAGAACAGGAAGCAATTCCCAGCGGGGAGGAATTCTAACAGTAGATACATTCCCTTTCCCCACCTCCGTCTGTTAAGGGTTGATGATACGCAGCACAAGCACACCGTTTTCGTAAAGTAACGGTTCTGGAATGCTGCTCGAGGTCGTCCCGACCATGGAATCTTCTCCGTCTATTTCTCCCTGTGGTTGATAAGAACTTGTTCGCTGTGGAAACATCTCGCGTCCGGTTCATCTCGGAGGATCGGTCTGCCGACCTAGATCTTGCTCGAGCCCAGAATCGTTCACTCACAGCCACCTGACGGCGTTCGATCTGATGGATCTATCCGGATGCGAAGAGTTAACAGCAGTTCAGCTATGTTCGGATCGCGTTGACAGTTATAGCTTCATCCAGGCGCCGGTACACCGGTATACCGGTGCGATAGCTCGAAGTACACATCCTTCACCGGGCGTGATTAGTGCCGGCGGTGAAAATAGCCCCTCTAAGTAGGGTAATCAGTGACTCATTTAGCCCGGTCCCGGTGGTGCGCTGTCGCACGGGAATGAAATAAAAACCACCCCTTCGTCGCAAGATGAATGATTTATTGATGGATGATTTATGGGGCGAGGTTTCGTGACAGGCGTAATGTTTAATGCAGGGTACCGATCGTTTGAAAGATCATACCGTTGCCGTCTCACCGCTCGTTAGTTGGTGTGATTTTGAACATTATTGTGCTATTGTTCCCTTCAAACCCAAAAAAAAGGGGATAAGCCGAGCAAGCGGTAGCTTTTGACGGACTCAATGCACGAGAAAGATTAAGAGATTTCACTCGATTGTGATGATTTATCATGAAGTTATCAACCACGCGCTGTGTTTTGGAAACAGTTTTGTACTGAAATGTCGATAGAAAGTGGGAACTGTTTAAGTGTCAGGTTGAGGTGATTAGAAGATAAAAGCATTATTTTTGCTTTGAACAAGTGTCGAGCGCTAATACTTCAATTTGAGTGAGAAACTATCGGTTAAATGATTGATGGCACTTTAACGAACCATGTAACAAGCGGCCGACCGCTCTCAATTAGTTATAATTTCTGGTTGTATTAAGATAGATCGATGCACTATATTAATCTTGCTGTAAATTTACAACAGCAAAGAATTTTTTTGGGAATCTGTTGGAATGTGTGAATGGAATTAGCTTTTTTTCCAATTCTAGGACAAATTTTTTAGAGTGAAACACAAACTTCGGAATTGTATGCGAATCATTTAATGACAATATACTTTAATTGACGACTTTCTACCAAATGCTCAGCATGTTTTAAACAACTTTCATCTAAATAGAACGACAGCTGGTGTGGAAGAACAACTCAAACAAGACTGACCGTCATAAGGCGATTTCCCATAAAATGATTGCGCCTCAATCGATCGTGCATTTCTCCCACCTCACGACCGCGGGAATGTTAATTAAACAGGCTAACGAGTCTCTCCAATTCATTTGGCGACTTCGAACACCTCATTTTATCTTCGCGCTCCGTGCAAATCGCATTTGCATCAGGCAACGATCAGCAACTCTTCGCCACATTCCCTAACAGACACTCTCTCGGGATTCTCGACCGTTTCTTAGTGTAAGCGTTTCCCGCGGTGCGCGTTTCAAAGCGTAAAAGAAAGACGGCACAACAAAAAAAAACCAACCAATCCAAGTCATCCATTGACTGGCGAAAAAATTACCAACACCAGACACGAACATCCAAAAAAAACCCTATCTTAATTTCAAATGATTTGTGCCATTTCGGGGCGCGACGATGGCGCTCGAAGTAGTAAAAGAAAAAAAAACCCACACCATGCTCATCCTATCGATCGTGCACCGAAAACCGAACCAAAGCTACACCCAAGCGATCGGTAGCTTTGAGGAAGGTGTTGGGCGGGTGGAGTGAAAATGTTTTCAACTCGACACCGAGACCTACTTTTCGGGTGGCTTCTTACGGATGCGCTGTAGGGCGCTAGCATGGGCCAACCGCGAGTCGGTGCACGCGGGAGGGAAATCGAATGGAAAAGTGGATATTATTTGAAGCAGGCAAGCGAAACCTAGTAGGGGGCGCGGGTGGAAAATCGCATCCGAAAGGAACACCGGGACTGGTGACCGGTCAGCAGTGTTGAAATGAGATTTTGTTGATGTCTATCTACCGTATCTGGAGTGTTGTTCTCATGACCGATAAAAAATAACACAATATCAAACTCGCCTAACCTTGATCATCTTTCACGATACTGCACGGTTTATTCTCATTTCCAATTGCTTTTCCATGCATGGATTTTGTGAGATTGGAATGCATTCTCTAGCTCGATCACTAAAGATACAGCAGAAAAATAGAGGAAAAGATTGTTCCCAGCTTTCCGAAACCTTGACCCGGCTGTTGTACAGCATAATTGACCCTTTCAATGCCCAAAACGGGGGACTCCGAACAGTTCGAACCGAAACCGGATCGACACCGTATCGGCCCTTTTTGCTTGCGGTGCTGCGTGTTTTTGTGTTTCGGTCGTCGTTACGAAAATCCATAGAATAGAGGAAGCACACGAAAGGAACGAGATGCAATCGTTATGGAAGCGATTAAAGCTTTTCCTACCTCAATCGTTGTTTGGGGATGCGTGTGTGCGTGTGTATGTGTTTGGCTAGCTGATTTGCTTCTTGCTTTCGCGTCCGATCGATGCGTTTCGAAGCGGTGGCCATTTTGATGAGATCTCGTTCAAACTATACCTAGCGAAGGGGTACGAGTTTCATGTACGGTTTCCATTACGTAAAGAAAAGCGCGGATGAATAACCAAGAAAAATCAGATTAGGTCACCGAATTCTTGCGTCTCTGCGTGCCATTGCAATCAATTTCTAATCAAAACACAAACAATTACCACGGTGAAATGATCCATTCCAGTGTCACGCTGGTGGGTGAGGGAAATAGGCGGGACGGTATGCTTTCCCATGACCGTCCTGCTATGGAGCGGTTTTGGGTGCGATCTGGGCGTGAAGCGTAAAAACTGCAACGGATCGATTCGTGATCGAGCAAATGGCAGATCGGCAGTTGGCCTTGGAGTACCCGGGGGCCTATGTCATGGCTATGTACTGTTTTTGGGGGTGGTGGGCAGTCCAATTTTGAAACCAAAATCCAGTGGTAGCATCCTTCCATGGTAGATGCTGCTGCTGTTTTGTTATTGTTGCCAGTGTGCCCATGACGGACGAGTGGGATCCGTTACATAAATTGATTCGGGTGATCCGAATGATGGCGATAATTAAAAGTAAGCACGGGAAAAGAAAGCGCAACCGATGAGCTGATGATTAATTACTGGAGCCGGTGGGCAAGCTGCGTAAACACGGCCAAGTTGCACCAGAGACGAGTAGTGAGCTTTTCTGGAGCATCGGGCCATCGGCTGTCCGGAATCGGGGGTGCCCGTGTTTGAGCTGGTGATCGATCGCCCTCAAAGGCGGGAGAGAAAATGAGCAGCTCACGCAAACACAAAACTCGTTAGATGGCGGCAGAGATAACCTCCTTCCGGATGTGCCCCATGAGCCATTCATGCGTCCAACACGGTCTATAAACGGGAAGGAGCTGTCGAAGAGCTTTGGTGATCGCTTCCTGTGAAGCAAAGTGTTTTTGCACCCTATATGTCTATGTCTCTCTCTCTCTCTATCTCTCTCTCCCTCTCGCTTAAACGTTATTGATGAACCTGATTGACTGCATTGATCAATTGCTGTGCAGATCGTTGGGCAAAGTCTGTTGCATCTTACCTAGTTTATTTGCCGTGATCCAGTGCCGGCGCTCATTAGAGAGACGGGAGTGTTGCCACTTGTTTACACTGGGCGTGTGCTTCTTTCTTGTGCCAGTGCGTGTCGTAACACACAAACACAAACCATCAATTATTATTATTAGCGAGGACAGCGATCACTGAGCAGAGTTTGAGATCGAGGATTGATCGTTGTATAATCACCTAATCGTTGGTCGTTAAAGTGCACTGAATGAGCCATCGGATGAAAGCTCCGGAAGCGATCAGCGAATAGCAAAAAATTGATACTAGCACATGACATAGATACTGTGATCAAAGAGTTGAAAATAAGTAAGCGCAAATGCGTGGTTGGTGTCTTCCATTTGCTATATGATGCATGTTCTACAGTAAAATTGATAAAATTGTAATTGATTGTAAATTGATTTTTATGAGTTTAAAAAAAGTGCTGTCAACGATCTTTGAAATAATGTTAGAGCCCAAAAACAGGGCAAAATCACGAATTTAGTGAACAAAAAGTTAACCGTTTGCGTCTTTTAGTAGGCCATCAGGGTTTAGAGGGTGCATTTTGTTCATTGAGTAAGGCAAAACATTAATAATCACTCAGTTAGCTTGCTCTTTAAACACCTACTTAGTTGGGTATACTTATTGCAAATTTTAGTTTATAGTGTTAAAGTTTAGGAATTTTAGAAATATTGGTGACACAATAATTTATTTTAGATCAGGAAGGGAAGACCTGCTTTGCAAATTTTGATGCAACAACTCGCCTAGATGAAGGTTCAGATGCTATGGAGTTAATATGATAACATCCATCTCGTTAATTTTCTTAATTAGTATGACATCATACAACTTCTTACTATTCTCAGTTTGTCTTCTTCTTGAAGTTCCAACATAGTAATTTACGACGTTTATTTTACCTAGCAATATAATATTCAGTACTTGACACGGATGAACGATGAAACAACGCTCTTACTCGTGAAATATGTTTCTAAATTTTCTAAGTAAGTGTAAGTGTTTGTTTAAACTATCTCTTATAGTAATCCTAACCTAAGAGAGCCTTGTTGTTCTTATAAGAAATTTAAAAAAAATCCGGGTTAGAGTTATGCCACGCAATAATAGACATTCCAGCAAAATATATAATACCGCCCCAAGCAAATGAGCAAAATTAGAAAGCGATTCGTTTTTATCAAAAAAAAAACACGAGATAAAATATGATATGGCTTAGGTCAGGATCCCGGCGGTCTCCGCCATATGATTTGCATTCGTACGCATAAATAGTCAGTTTAGTGACTGCGAAAAACAAAAAATTGCAACATTAGTGTTCAAAAGGAAAGCGTGCCGGTCGGGTTAAACCTTTTTTGGTGTTCTGTCTATTTAACCTTATTTATTGGTTGTTTTGTTGATGAAGTCAAATAAATTAAGCAGAGAATTGAAAACAGTGTTTTTTTTCCAATTATTCATAACGTTTCTTTTTTCTATTTCGTTACATCCATGTAGTGTTTTGAATATTTTACATATTTCTTTTTTAGCTCGTGGTTTTAAAGAATCAAGCTTCTTACTATAAATCAAACCACACGAAATGCATCATTGATTGCATAACCAATGCAGATATTTTTTATTCAGATTGTTTTAAAGATAGCTTCAGCAACCCCTCAAAAATGAATCTGTGACAAAAAACTTTAACACTGATTTAAATCAACTGTGATCTATCTTCTAAGCGCAACAGCCTTCACTACTGACCTCACAAAACAAACTCCCCTCAGCGATTATCTTCAGCGTCAGTCAGTCAAGATCACTTTAAAAGAACGCACCCGAAAGCGTATCCCACCGACAATACAACAACAACAACAAGGCCCACCTGACACATCTGTGCGCTCGAGACCGGTTTAGCGATGTAGCATGCTTACCTCTTTCACCTGTTGAACTTAACCCATTTACGGACGCGGTCAGCAGTGCGATGCTAGCCAGGAGTGCTACCGCAAGTGGCAGCATCCAGCTGTTGGCCTCTTGCCGGCGCTGAACGTTTCCCATTGCCTTCCCCATTAGAGGCAACCGTTTTGTGAGGGGCACAATCGAGAAGTTATCACAGTCACTGACACTCTTGACACTGGCCCGGAAAGATGAATAGAACAACACACTTGATTTAAAACACACAAACACAGCACACCGGGTGGTGACTGCAGCTCCCCGCACTAGGGGTTTGGTACAATTTCTACACCTCTGCAGTGGGCTTCGCTTTGTTGGGTTCGTTCTTAAATTCTACCAGACAGTAATCACACCCTCCTGTCAGTTAATTGACAGCGTTGTACCGGGAAGAGTCGGGTGAATCTCGAACGGCGGTACGATTTCCCCGATGCAGTGCTACGATAACAGTTGAACGTCTCAGATCCGGTTTTCAGTGGTAATTCTGTAGCTCTGCGAGCACTTAGAGCGTTCCCTGGACTTCTGACGTCCCCAAATATGTAATGCCCCCGCACTGATCGTCCCGGATCACATCCGGACGGTATAGCTGCGGCTGTATATCCGTGGGCGTGGAAGTTACGTTTGCCTCTGTCCGTCGGTCACTTTCACCCAAGATTCCAAGAAAAGAGAACCTTGAACTTTCCCTTAGTGTTGTCCAAGTTCCTGGATCCAAGTGTAGTCCAAGGGATGTTGACTGTGAGTGTTCGTTTCTTGCACTATCGTTGAGGTCTTTCTTCTGGGTGGGATCTTTAACAACGTCACTGAGTCACTAATGCTGCTGTCTTCACGTCTGTACCCGATAACGCACAAAAACAACTAAGACAAAAGCTGAATACACACACAATCACTCACTGGATGACAAACAAATGGCACGCGCTCAGTACGCGTTGCAGTTTGCACGTTGGGTTTTGGTGGGTTTCTTGTAGGTTCTTTGCCGTTACACTAACACCGCTCGGTTCGCTAGTGCATGAGGCGAATCGCGTACGGTCGCGGAAAAAAGAAAGTAGCACTCGCGACGCGCGTTCCGGTCCTGCTCGAGACGGTGTTGTTCGTCTGCGTCTTGCGTCGGAATTGACCGCGCTTCTCCGGATCGGCACCGTTCGGAGGCCCCAGTTTGGACGCGATCGTGCCCGGGAGTTTGCGGACGCTTTCTTTTTACCGCTTCTTTCAGCTGCTCTCGCACTCTGGCCTACACTGCACCCTGTATCACTCACTGCTCTTTCACACTGTGTGTATCGCTCGCTTCCTCTCTTGCTCTGTGGCTGGTAGGTTCCCTTTCCTCCTATCACAAACACGCTCGTGCAGATCGCTTTCTCCGGCGAGGTTTCGATCGGATGCTTCGGTACGGATTCCTTAGCGGCTGCATGCGCTCGGCGACGTCGCGTTACTGGACGTGGCCGTGGTGTTGCGTCGTCACGGATCTACTAGGAAATAGAGCCGGTGGTCGCGCAACATATATAATAAAACTCCGAAGCAACCCTTGTGAGAGAGAAAGCATGGTCCGCATGCTCACGCGTCTATTATCGTCTTTCGCTCGCACCTTCCACGGGAATGTTTGGGATCTTCAAGGCGTTAACACCTTACCTACGGATGCTGCCTACGAGGTTCGATATATTCTCCAGAGCCGCTCTCGAGAAATTGAAACATCATTGACCGATCAGACGCTTTATGCTGAGGGAGGAAGAAAGTATCTCTACCTCTCTCTTGGCACCTCTCAGCAATGTTTACGTATACCTTGGTGCATTTATCACGGCGTGCAGATGATTCTGCAAAGCATGTATTGAGAGGTGTGCTTTGAATTTCCTTCTCTCATGCTGCTCTTCGCCTTCTACCATTGCCGTATCTTCGCCGCGTGGTGGCCATTGTAGCTCAACAATAAACGGAACCCCGATCGACAGGTTGAAGATGCCTTCGTAAGGATTATTAAGAGCATCTTATCGATGTTTATTTACCTAGCACCGGACGACACCACTGTACAAGTGGAAGAAAAACGTTCGGAATAGAGCGATGTTATGCTCTGCCTCGGTATCGTTACCAAGGAGCTATCCGTTGTCAAGGGGTAAATTAGAAAAGCACTCGCGTTCGAAACTGTTTCTTTCGAGTGTTGTGAAACGTCAACTTGGAACAGAAGGCACGCGCATGTTTTAAATGAAGTTTGTTGTTGAAGCTCCAGTGGTCAAAATGCTTTTAATTGGCATTGAATAGCGATTATCCTCGTTATTGTGACAGATATACGTTTGTAGAAGGGAAAGATTCCTTGATTATTGTCCTGATTGTTTTAGGTGTCCAAATCAAATTTATGAAATCGAAACGATATATCCAATTCATTTTATTTTAATTAAGATACGAAATTAAAACGTAACTTTTATTGTGTTTCAAATTGTTCATAGTTAACTCAAATTTTCTATTGGATAACCAAAGGGTTTAACAGAAACTTTAGATAGAAGAATTAAAAAAAAAAATAGTTAGTGTGGTTTAGAAAGGAACAGAAATGACTTAAAAGATGTTGTATCTCCATTACTTTTAATAAGTTGGAATTCTTTAATATAGCTTTTAAAAATAGCGTGATATTGATTTCTATAGAATAATCATGTATAAATTATCATCTTTATAATCTTCATCATCATGGACACGTTTAGAAACGAACGATTAGAGCAGTTTTAAAACACGTTCCTGCAAGATACGGCCCTACACGCATCTAAGCTCGACTCCGTGATTCGATCCAAAGGCAAAGACGGCTCGCAACGCATAGCCTGTGCGATAATGGCAAATGGTTATGACGTTCGGTTGTTCGGCACTTCCGATCATCATTCCAATCGGCCGTTATTATGTACATGATGTATGCTCCAATGCTTACCGCTATAATGTGTACCAGTGGCCCATATTTGGTCGGCGGATTGCGTAGATTCCGCCAATCGACAATGCCTGCGAGGTAGTGTATCAGCCGTGATCACAATTCCCAGTACGCTTTTCCTATGCACTGTGCGTAAGTATACTCTTTAAAAGGGTGTGAGTTATTGTATACTTTTAATCGGTTTAGTTCACGCTGTTGAAGCATGAATTGAAAATGCGTTAATATGTCGTTCAATTTCCGATGTATGCTATAAATAATAATGATGGGCGAATAAGAATATCAGCAATGAAACACCATATATGCTAGTATACATAGATTTTACGTATTAAAAAATATGTCTCGTTCTTTTCTAATAAATATTGAACTCACTATAAAACGCTCTCAACCGTTACTGTTTTATGTAGCATGAAGGTCAGTGATTTACCTCGCCACTTAAATCGCAAACTAAACGATGTTTTGCCTCTTCCTCGCTAACGATTTTACTCGAACCTAAATCTTACTCAGAGGAAGAGAAAGGATCAGCAATTGATCGTCCCTCGTTCCCTTTAGTCCCCGAGAGGACTCCCCTTACTTTTAGCGGTATCTCGAAACGGAACGACGAGTCGCATGGAAAACGCTTTCTGGCGTTGGCATTTATTTACGACAATGGATCCATGGTCTCAGCGAGAAGGGGTGGAAGGAGGTCAAAACGGAGCATAGAAATATATGTGTATGCACGTATCGCATGCATAAATAGCGGGAAAATGCGAATTTTCTGTCCCCATGGTTGAATGGTGGATAAGGAAAAAAAAATTGAAGCAATGTCGTTGTTCAAGACACGCTGTATGGAAGACGGACGTAAAGGTAAATTCAAACCAATTGAACCGCTTTTCAGTGTATACAAACTGTCACGGTGCGGCAGTGGGAGGAAAGGAAGCATGTGTGCAAGTTCGGAGGCTGCCATTGCACTTGAGAGAAAGTGTATACAGACAACACATACAAACACTCGAAGGCGTATGCGAGCGAGGGACAATTTTATTTGTGGCGTAGAACATGTTTCCGGTTGTTGAGTGTTTTATTTGTCACTGAGCTTTCCGTTCTGTGTTTGATTGCTGGCGAAGATTGTGTTCCGTGTATCATGTTGCTTTTTATAGCGATATAAATTTGACATTGTTGCTACATATAGTAATCACCTTAATGAAATTAAACGAATATTGTTTTGAAATAGATATTTTAATTTTTGTGTCAAAACTTCTGTACAGATTCCGTTGCATTTGTATAACATAACTCCTCGAAAAGATTTTTTGCCTGCCAGATGTGAACATCATCAGCCACCGGTCATTCGTTCAAGCCACTGAGCTTGATTGCCCATTCGAATCGTGCACTTTCCCCTTTAACGAGCTTCCACAGTACACACGGTGCATGTGCTGTTGGATAAGTGGATAATAACATTATTTCCAAACGACACAACACACCAATGGAGATTCTCATCCCGCCTTACTTACTAAGTAGATACCAGGTACCGGTTTGGTTGTGGCTGTCAAAATGAAACCTTTAAGGGAACGAAAAAATTGTCATCGAAAAGATTCGAGGGAAATTGCACCGGAGAGTAAGTGAGGCTACTGGGAAATGTGATGGCCGGTTGTGACCGGTAATGATGACATTGTTTAACGTTTATTACCAACAGCAATAATGGGCTAGCTTTTAGGTTTCACTTTCAGGTGTATTTGGATGGGCTATTAGCGTTGCTGGAATGTGTTGTTCCAATCCATCATGGTATACATTTATGGGAAATGTTGTCCATTTTTGTCCCCCTCTCTTATTGGACATGAATTATACATGTGTTTTGAAGGTGAACAACTTAATTTTAACAGAACTTCTCTAGTATGGTTTTACAGTTTCTGTTATAGTTTTATTTTAATTCAAAGCTTGAAACATATCAATAATTCGTGGAAAAAATTCAAAAACAATTTAATTCTAATTCACAAAATCTAAAAGGTAACCTACCTTTTTAAGCGGTAGAAGTAGCTATTGAATAAAAAATAATATGACATTACCAAGCGTAGCTTATATTGATACAAAAGATAATTGATCCGTCATTTTAACTCTCCTCATGTACGTTTATCATTGATTTTAACATTGTCAATTTTCCTC
>KB692157.1:6314-17088 GCA_000349165.1 Anopheles christyi | reverse complement strand
GTTCTTCTGTGTACAATCCCTGATCAGTTGTATGCTCGAGGTTGCGTGCTATGTTTTATTGTGTACAATGATTGAGTGCTAAATATTCTTGTGTACGATCTTTGATCGTTGAGCTTGCATTGTATGATCAGATGTTAGCGGTATGCTACAATAGGATTTTGCAGGTTTTGCCCACAATAAGCCATAGAAAATAATGTCTTTCTTTTTCGTTTAAAGTCTACTTTGGTCGGTCAAGAAAACACCCAGGATGGCAAAAGATATTAGATTTATCGAAGCAACAAAGATATTGAGTATGTGGTGTTATCGCCCGACGAAAAAATAAAATTGTTCGACATTCAGAATTCACTTTTCCAGCTCCGTACCATCACCATCGTTCTGCGATATGAAGGGTTAGATAGCGATAAGCGCAGGAATAACGGTAGAGTCGTGCACAGGACACGACGGTGTCCTAATAGGATAACGAGAGAGGCACGGTAGAACAATGCGTGAGAGCGGCACACGAGTAGCCGATCGCTCTCTCTTCTTACACTGATTGGAAAATGGCCTAGAATCTCATTGGCATTCAGCGGCTGTCATCACAGCAAAGATACATTATGTATCTTATGGTGCATAACAAAATACGATATGGACAACTGCTCCAACGGATGGGACGTACATCAGCAGCCTGCCACTTCTGTTCTGCAAAAGAAACTCTGCAATTGCCGTGAATCGCGAAAAGCCCCAATATAAGAAAACAAAATTTAACTAAACTCTCTGAAGGTCTTTCCTTCGCGTGGCCTGGCCTGCGTTCTGGCGTCAATAATATCAATAACATGTTCCAAAATTATCTATCACTTTCTATGAATTAAAAACATATAGATAATTAATTTGTAATTGTATTGAATTTTTAACTTTAAAATTATTGACTTTAAACTCTCGTTCGGGTCATACATGAACAATGTAACATTTAAGGTAGCAAATAAATGTGGAGTAATTTGCATGTTGAAAAAATACTATTTTTTGTAAAGTGCAACTTCATAGATCCATTTTTAAATCATACATTGATGTATGGGTCAGTCTGATGGCTTTAGATCAAATATGGAACTGATGTTCAGCGTTTAGTGGAGTAAGTGATCCGGATGCCTAATATCAACTTAATTTGGGAGTCCAAAGCAACATACAATTGGGAGTGTCCTTTAAAGGTATTCGAATGCGCAACTTGTTGCGGAAAGAAGTTGTTAACACTACAAGTCTCAGTAAATTAAAATAACAATGTGCGCTTTATGTTTAAAAAAAAGTCAAGAAATGTTTGGTAAAGAAAATTAATAGTTTTGTGTTCGTGCATTAAAGAGTAAAGTTAAAGAGTAAGAGTATATTACATATATTATTAACCGAATTAATTGACTTGATTGACGGGGAAAATCACCATTTAAGCAACGGTGAATGAAACGTGTGCTTTTAACATTGTACGAAACCTATTGCATTTTTAAATATTTGATTGACTTATGAATCTCATAAATTTAATGACCCAAGTGCCCTCCAGTCGCTCATCAGACTATCTTTCTATGCGTCGCAGATAACCTAAAGTGGCTAAAGCAGATAGTTGTTGTACCAAATAATAAAAATCACGACAAAATTAATTCAGCTGGCAAGAGTACTCTTAAAGTAATAAAACATGTTAAAAAGAATTGGGATACGAACTTAAAACACGATTAGGACAAGAACACACATTGGGACAAGGACCTAAAAACAAATAAAAACTTGAAAGCATACAAAAATAGTGAAATAATTAAAATATACTGTGGCATCTTCTGTACAGATTAAATATTTTGGAGTACCTCAGGAGTAAGTTGAATCAAAAGACTGCGGCATTTTTATTGTTGTATTATTTCTTGTTCTTTGTCACATACTTCTGTCGTCCTGGCCATCCATAGCTAATTGGTAAGTCATATATAAGAAAGGGAATAGGTCAATATTGACTCAAGGCAACTGCATCAGTGCTGCTCGGCTTTATAAATCACATAATAGGGTGGCTTTGCCTCTTACATCAGACACATTCAAACGAGGCAAAGAACTGACCCAAAAAGCTTTTGGAAGTACATCAAGAGTCAACGCAACACCGATGGCTTGCCTTCTTCCATGTATCTTCGCGACGTCCGCTATGACAGTCAACATGGACAATGTCAGGCCTTTGCAGAACATATTGGTTCCCTCTACTCGAATATAAGTAATGTCGATGTAGCGCCTGCTCTAGTCGTGATTACTGATCCCGTTGGTATAAGCTGTTGATATACAACTGATTAGTTGAGGAAGCCGATGTAGCCTCTTCTATAAATGAACTGAAGCTGTCGTATGCGGCTGGGCCTGAATAAATTCCCAGCGCGGTAATTATTCACTGCAGAGAAGCTTTAACACCAGTTCTGACACGCTTCTTTAACAAATCCCTGCAGACAAAATGCTTCCCGCTCATATAGAAATCCTCCTGGATGTTTCCAGTATATACACAATCGGACAAGAAGACATAACCAACTATCGGGGAGTATCTTTGCTATGTGCGGCTTGCAAGGTTTTTGAGAAATTTATAGCTAGAAAATTCCTTCATGACTTTAAACATGTCTTATCATCAGACCAACATGGCTTTACACCCAATTGTTTAATAGAAACCAATCTAGCTTGATTTTCGAATGATCTTTACTCGTGTATGGAGAAAGGCGGTCAAGTCGACTGAATTTTCACAGATTTTCATGCTACGTTTGTTTCCTTAAACCATGGTCAATGACGACCTAGTTCAATGGATCATACGTTATTTTTCTAACATGGCAGGATTTCCACAAGGGAGTATTTTAAGTCCACTGTTCTTAATAATATGTTTAAACGACGTAGTGCACTGTCTATCTGGAGTCTTTTAAGACATGTACGCAGATGATTTATTTAGTCGTTAACAGTACTAATGATTGCTTGATGCTACGAAATATCCTGAACAAGTGCAAAAATTGGTGCGGTACCAATTACATGAATGTGAACGTTAACAAATGTTGCGCTATTTCGTACACAAAGGAAGCTCACAAAAATTATGTTCTTTCGGCTTCCTTGGTCCAACCTTATCGAATGCTCTTCTAACCGTACCAGATGTTTATTATTTGGACTGGAAACGCTGCAGCATAGAAGGAAGACGGCTGAGTGTCTATTCATTCATAAGCTTATAATAGGTTAAACAGACCCCCCCCCCCTTCTCTCCTTTCCAAAATTGACATTAATGCACAAGGTAGAGTGTTAAGACAAAGGAATTTTCTTCCATCAGATTTGAGGACGCCAGACAGCAGAAGAATTATTTACGATACGGTACATATTAGTGTTCAGATAGTTAATTATTTATTTATGTATTCTTCGTTTTGTTTGGTTTGTCGCTCTAAATGTTAGAATATGATGTTAAGTTTGCGAGTAATAACCAAGAATCTTGTGGCTTTGTTCTTTGTAAAAATGTGGTATTATGTATTCGCTGACGTTGTATTGTTATTTAGGCTAGAAGGGCCGGATAAATTTGTTTAAATAAATAATTAAATCAATAAATAAAATGTTATACTAACCTGCCAGTATGCGATGATCTTTATTTGTGCCTAGGTCAGTTGATGGTTGACTTTGTAGAAAAGAAGTAAGTTCTCGAGTATGACTGAGACACTGGATCATGGAATTCATGAAGCATGTGTTACCAATATTCCACAAGCCACAAAGACCTAGAAGTGCAAATTTATGATTAATTTTTGAGAAAGGATTTTTTTTGTTTATTTAAAAAAAAATCCCATTGACTCAAAGTAAAAATTTCAAAATTTCAACCATAGTGAACCGGGATATTTTGATAAACGCGTCGTATTGATGCTAATTACAGCAAAAGGACAGGCCGCAGACCACGAGCACTGCGTACGTGCATGTACGATCGAGAAGCTGTGCTTACTGTGTAGAGAGTGTACAATTTTTCCACAAGTTCACGGTTCCGAAAGGCTCAATCTACACAAGGTCCACTAAAGACGCAAAAGCAGCGGAAGCCATACAACATCGACAAATTGTGTGTCTTCCATTGGTGTGTCTTCCAGAACTCGGAACCAAATTGAATTTCGGGTAAAATTCTAGGGGCAACCCTGTTGTGCGATGATTGTAGTATGTGTGACAAAAACCGTGCATGTCTGGAAGCAGCAGTGGCACTGCTTACTTGCCATATGCTACCATGACACCGAGCAAGACGGATAGAAAACGCGTCTAGCGATGAGTTGCACCCTTTGGAAAAAAGTATTGTTTTGAATATGGAATTCGTATGTGATGAACCATGTTGATTGCAGGTGTGTTTTTGAATGTAGTTTTACAATTAGCCAAGATTTTCAAAGCAGAATTTTTTATCAATCAACGAGTTATGAAACTTCAGCGGCCTACTACAAAATTATTCTAACGTTTTCTTCCTGTAAAGTTTACCGTAAGTATGCCGTTCGAGACAGGTACGATTCGCTTGAGTATAAAGTACAGGGTTTCTCACTCCACTTCAAAGCTGAAACTAAAGTTTTCAATAACGTTAAACGCTAACGTAAACCGGTAAGGGCGACTTGAAGTCCGGAAAGTCAAGATTTGTTCAGCTTTGAAGTGTAGTGAGAAACCCTGTAAGGGGCTTGCCATTTTTAATTTATGATGTTTCATTCATTCTAACATATAAAGATAATTTTATTGAAAACTCGGGTTCTCCTTCCCGCATTGTCTGCGGACTCCGCGCTGAGGAGAGACGTCAGCTGATTTTTTAATCCGGGAAGGTATAGTCAGACCTAAGGAGGCGTTGATTTCTGCGACCTTTTCTAGACATTTTTGTTCGCTCAACGGCAATATAAGTTGTACAATATTTGCTAATTTACCTAGTGTCACTAGGTGGGTGTTGATTGATTTTTTAAAAATGTTCCTAATCTATTTAAAAATTCTGCATGTTAAATTAAATTGAAATTTTATCTTTTCTGGTATTTTTTTCCAAATGTTACTGTTAGTTCTTGGAATAACCAAAGCAATTTTTTTTTGTTTTTCTTTTCATTTATCAGATTATCTTCTCTGGTGGCTATTGTTTAACATAAAATTAGCAAGAAAGTTGTATGATCTTTATAAAATATTTTAAAATAACAATTTTAGAATTATATTTTTGCCATCACCCTTTTTCCGGCTGATATGGCGTTTAAATATACCTCACAAATAGTATGTTCTAATGCATCATGCATCAGTTTTCGTTTTTAACATCAAAGTTAAAAAAGAAAAATCGCTTTTGTTTAAACATAAAATAAACAAATGTCTGCTCTTGAAGTTGTCATTGAACCGTTAAGAGGTCTAACGGACTTTTAAATTTAAATTGGATTGTATTCGTTTCTGCATGAGTAAAAGGTCCGGATTTAGGTGCAATTGAGTAAACCGTGGCAATTCTTCTACGAGCATGATGCAGATAGAATCGGTTGTATTTTAGCAGGCCCCACGAATAATTCATAGTCAATCTTTTCCCAACCATCACCAACAAGTGTCAATAAAGATTCTCGAGTAGAATTTATACTTATTGTTTCGTTAATCCCTTGAGTTACACATACTTATAAGAAATTAAAATTTTAAATCAGTGGCAATAACTGATTTTTTCGTTGGATATTATACACCAAATATTAATACTTTACCTTCTCTTGGGTTCCGAAGAGAATTTTTAACATCTGTGTCCCCTTCATAGTTTTCTTCAAGAGTTGTTTCAGATATAGGAGGTGAATGTGACGATGCGGTTTTTGGAGTATCATCATTTTCGCGTTTGTTTGTTCTGGGCGAGGTGCTTTTTTTCTTAGAGTTTGTTCTGGATGCAAGCTATAAAAAGATATGTTTAAGGGAACAAAAACAAGTTAGTCTCGTGACGTTTACCGTTGCATCTGTATAAAATCAGATAAGAAACATTCACACTAAAACATTACAGATTTTCTTATCGGTTCTGATACTGGTAGCACTCTTTGTGGATTCTTTGTGACAAGTTGTCATAATATGTCATAACAATAACATGGCAATACATACATCACATCATATCATACAGAATTCAGAAAGTTTACCAACTGTTTCGATTGTGCTGAGAAACTCTGTAAAAAGTGCAGTCTAAAGTAATTCTTTTTAAAGAGGAGAGGAAGTCTACGCAATTACTACGGAGGCGAGGGCTCCGCGCGGTCAATCAAGAAGCTTTGCTGCATGTAGCTCCGCACACTCGATGTAGCTCCGTACGTCCAATGAAGCTTCGCGCACTCAATGTAGCTCCACGCTCGCGATATAGCTCCGTACGTCAAATGTAGCTCCACGTTTTATGTAGCTCCGCAAGTCCAACGTCAAATACACACTGAAAGTAGTATCTACATTTTTAACAACATTCTTTGCTTTTTATAGCTCCTTTTGGGCGTTGTGTGGGAATTGTTGGGAATTTTATAAAATAAACTGAAAAGTGCAAATTGAAAAAAGATGCAATTTCACAGAATTTTTGTTGACGTGATACAAAATAAAAAGGGCAATGAGGCAAACTCAGAGCTCTAGATTCAAAGAGGTGAGGTAGTCTTCTTCTTTGGTGGCCTGTTCACGGATGAGGTTGAGACATGGCCAGGTTGTCATTAGTGTAAACTGTAGTCATTAGTGTCAAAAATACGAAGAAAACGAGGGGAAAAATGCTTAAAATTACATGAACTTAAATTTCCCTTCACTGAATAAGTGTAAACAAATTGAATGACATTTTATGGCTTTGTATTTCGCTTACTTAAAACTATTAAAATGTTCAGCATTGTTTCAGACGTCTCTGTTTCACTAATTCATTCTTTTAAAAAAATCAATCACAATCTAATTACTTAACATGCAAAAGCACATGTGGTCTAAATGGTGTGTGTACAGCCTTTTACTTAAAAGAAACCGGCCGTAAAATGGTGGTTAAAACATGTTTAGTAAAGTGTTCGAGGGGGTTAGGTACAAGCATAAGTATAAGTATAAGTATAAGTTTAAGTATAGGTATAAGTATAAGGTATAAGTTAGGTATAAGATATAAGACTGCGAATTAGCTATAAGATTTATAAATTTGATGCGACAAATCCCGGATCAAACATATAGCAGACATAATTAAATTCACGACACTTTAGGTAGAACGGATCTGAACAGCCAAAATGCGTTGGGTCGAAGTGTTCTGATTGGAGCGTATAGAACACTGTTTGATTACAGTGTTGGAGAGTTTATACGGTAATTTAAGAGAACACCGACAAAAGCTGCGTTCGATAAGGTAGGACCGCAAGAGAGACATCATCGAGCTGGGACGGCAAAGTGTATCCAACTTGCTTAGTAGAATAGAAATGAGTGATAAAGCTTTGATGTCCGTGAAAATTGCGCTTTGTGGCAGATTCTAGAACTAATTCTAGATAATTAGCAGCGTCAGCTTTATCACTTTTCTTGTGGATAGGTACCAGTTAGGAAACTTTTCAAGAGACGGGAAAGACTCCCGACCGGAACGAGTCGTCGAAGATTTTGCACAGTAGGCGAGCAAAATGTAAGGCGCAGCTTTTTAGCATGGACGCGGGAATGCCGTCTTGGCCCGGAGTAAATTAATCGAGTTCGAGTTGATGATTGGAAGCTACGGGCTGATGGCGCATACTGGGATGTGTGTGAGTGCAGCTCTAATGAGGATGAGATCAGTGATTTCAGAGTGGAGCGTGTCTTCGAACCGCGTTGCGAAGATTTCTCACATTTCCAGGTAGTTGTTGCCGTTTACTGCTTAGTTAGTTATTACGCTGGGATAGGTAGACGATTTGCGTTTGGTTGGATGGCGGGACGGTAGAGTGCTCATCAGGCCGGGTGACTGGAGCTCAAAAGTAAGCCAAAGGCATACCGTGATCCGTGATCTCCCTTAATCTTATCCTGCTGGCCATAATTAAGAATCGAGTGCTTTTTCGCGAAGTGAAAGCGACAGGCTCACCTTGAATGAGACAAAGCTCTGATGTCGACCGTAGCGAAGAAGCTTAAATATGCGCACGTTGTTGGTATACAGCCTCTGCTTAACGAATGATTCAACCTCATCTTTGCAGACAAACGGGGCGATCCTGGTAAGGTATAGCTAGAATTTTGGTTCATCGTGCGGCACGGTCAGCAGTGGAGATGAGGAAGTGTCCGCTGATGTCTTGTACGAGATCATCGCCGAAGATTCCCGAGATCAGCTGAAACGTTAGCGGCGATTTATCACCAGCAAATCAGCTACCCTCTGACGAACTGTTAGCAAAATGAAAGTTATCTAACCAACCAGAAAAAGTTCGCCGTGTACTCCGTTTTGCCAATTCATCTGCGTATGAGCCATGATTCGCCATGGCCATGACCGATAGATGTTTCATTAAGACGGACAGATTGTGAGCTGAAGAACTACCCTGTTCTATGGATGCAGTCAGTCCGCTACCGGCTAACATTTTGTTTTAAAACCGACAGCATTGGAGGTCAGCCTAACTGCATTTCAGCAGCGTGAGCCCTCTTCTGTAAGTATATAATAAAGGCTGAGTAAAAACAGCCATGTCCTACAAACAAACTTCCATTTGGTTCTAGCCTTGGGTAATCGAACTTCGGATAAAAATTTAGGGACATCTCTGCTGTGCGATGATTACATTATGTGTTCAATAAACCGTCCATATCTGGAAAAAACCAATGGTACTTCTTACCTGCTCTATGCCACATTGACTCCGTGTGGTTCGCACCAGTTAAGAAAAGTTTTCTTTTCTTCGAAAAGAAAAGGAATTCGAGTGGAATTAATCCTGGATTGTGACCCTGCATCCTGATAAGGGAATGGATCCGAAGCTTACATATGGTTAACATAGGCTCTCCATCCCCTACTCCTACCCAACGCATCCTCGTGGTACAGAACGGTAACATGTCCCTCAATTATCCAAGCTTAGGTACACTATATAACCTAACCCATTGGGAGGATGGGGTACATGGCAAAATTGAGATGACCAAAAGGAGGTGGACAACTGTCCATCAGAACTCTGCACGGGTGCGTCTGTTCTTCTTGTTAGAAGCGCTTCTCCCAAGCGCATTGCCCTTCCTAAGGGGATGAGATGGTTACCCATTTCAATAATCGCATAGCTAAACGGCTGAATACGCTGTATTATCCATAGAAATGCTTGGTGGCACCACTCTCATCGCGTCAATTTATTCTGTGTGTTGAGTGTAGTAGCCGATCGCATCCAATTTCTACATGTGTTTCACGTACAAGCATACGTATCGTAGGAACCTTTACTGCATGCACACACACACATACAGGGTGAGATAAAAAAAACTGCAACAAAATACCTGTTGTTGTTATGTCCGAACCGCTCGTCTGACAGCTGTCAAATTTCTTCCAGTGACAGCTCATTATATTGTTTACAAGCGCACCAGAGCATTTAATTGTTGGATTAATCAGAAAATTAATTATTCGTGATCGAGCTCAAGCGTGACAGCGTAATTGCTTTATATTTGGCTGAAAAACTACTAGTGGCTATCCTTAGAGCCCTCCAACATTTATATGTGAATAAATCTGTTGTGTCTCGCACCATCGCTCGTTACCGTGATACTGGTAGCGTAGCCCGACGTCAAGGAAATGGACGAAAAAAAAACAACAACATCGCCAGATATGGTTCGAAAAGTGAAGAAGCGGCTTGAACGAATCCGCGTCGCAGTGGCCTACAAATGGCTCGTGAGCTTAACATATTTTAATATGCCATTCGGCAAATATTGAAAAATGAGCTTGGGCTAAAGCCTTTGAAGTTCCAAAAAGTGCAAGATCTTACCGATGCACACACAAAAGTTAGACTCACAAAAGCCAACGAGTAGCTTCGCTTGGCCGAAAGTGGTGAATTACCCAATTTGGTTTTCTCTGATGAGAAACCATTTGTTATCCAGCAGTTTGTGAACAAACAAAACGATCCAAACAAACGTGTATTCTTGCCAGAGACGTCAGCTGAAAATTTGCATCTTCGGTTGGCCACCAGAACTCAAAAGCCGGCCATGGTAATGATATGAGCCGCCATAACCGCCAATGGTCGCTCACCGCTCGTATTCATCGTCAGTGGGGTCAACAAAAGTGCGCAAATCGATCTTTAAAATATTTTGGAGAGAACTCTGAAGCCCTGGGCACGCAAACATTTTGGCTGCAGGCTTTGGACATTCCAACAGGACTCAGCACCATCGCACTCAGCACGCGCCACCCAAGAATGGTTACGAAATGAGGTTCCTCTTTTCATTTCCACCGCACAATGGCCACCAAAATCACCAGATGCCAATCCGTTGGATTATTGTGTCTGGGGCATTTTGGAAAGTATGGTTGGAACTAAAAAATTCCAAAGTGTCAATCAGCTCAAGTAAGCGCTTCGCCGAATATGGGAAAAAATACTGCAGAGCCACTTTCGGGCAGCATGCGATGGCTTCATCAAAGATCGTCCTGAGAATGCGCCGCTCGAATACGTCTAGAGCGCTTGATTCTTCCGTCCGGACGGTCCGGGCCCGAAAAAGGACCACAGGGCGTTTCAACGTTCGATATATCTCACATTCCATCCGTTGTTGAAGGTATCTGGATGTAGAAAGACTGTGGAGCCCGTAGTAGGCACGATTCCCCTGAACAATGTGTCTCCGGATTTCGCTGCTGATATCGTTGTCCGAAGTTACGACTGTCCCAAGGTAGCAGAAATCCTCCAACACCTCGGGGTAGACAGGAGAGTCCATCGCCTTGCCTCAGACTCCGGTGAGTTCCGAACGATTCCGACACCAT
>KB692146.1:0-12753 GCA_000349165.1 Anopheles christyi | reverse complement strand
CAAAACGATGCTCGTGAAGCTTGTGGCCAATTATCAATTTTTGCCGTGCGATGAAAGCAATAAGCTGCGTATCAAAACAGACATGACACTGAAACCTGTGAATGGTGCGTTTGTTAAGATTGTCCCAAGATAAGGACGCTCGAAATCGTCGCGTGAGTGACATATAATTGAAGTGAACTAATAAATTAAAATTTCGGGTCAAATTATTCAAAAAAATATATATATATTACAAAACACTATCGAGAAGGTCGTGAAAAAGCAAAAGTGTTGTTTTGAATAAGAGAGAATAAGAGCGATAAGAATGTTAATGCGTCAAGCAACCCGGAACCGACCAAATAATAAACATTTACATGTTTGTATTTGTAAACTACTGTATTGTCTTTTGACTCCCTTTTTCATCTCACCATTGCAAGCCGCAGATAACCGCAGCTCAAGAGAGTTCCCAGAAGTGAGCAGGAAAGCGCCCAACCTGAAAGAAGCAAGTGATAACAATGGTGCAATCACAATGAATACAGAAAATGCATAAATAGGGCTGCACGTCCAGAATGCACATTCAGAGTAGGATCATTCATTTCCAACCTTCGTCAAAGCAATGTCTATCAGTATGCTCCTGTTCTTTGCCAGTCTGCTTCTCTCCGTTCTTTACATCGTCCAGAAAGCCTTACGGAATCGTCGACGGGCGGAAGCACTGCTTAAACAGTTACCAATCTTTCGCGCCCTACCCTCGGTACCGCTGGTTGGAAGTGCCCACCTCTTCCTGGACACCTCACCGGACGGTACGTTGCGTACGATAGTGGACTGCCATCGACGGTACGGCAAAAATCTACTCCTGCAGGAGCTTTGCAACGAGTTCAAGTTGCTCACGTGCGATCCGCGCGTCATCGAGCAGGTGCTGCAAGCGAAAACGGTCGTAAAGTCAAACTTTTATCGCTTTCTGCGCCCCTGGCTTGGGATGAGCAGTGTTGTGGCGTGCGGGCCACACTGGCACAACCGTCGAAAGGTGATCAATCCGGCCTTCCACTATAAGATGCTGCAAGGTTTTCTTCCCACGATGGATGCGCAAGCGGCCGTGCTGGTGGAGAAGCTGGCAGTACACGTTGGTGGTCCGGACACAGACGTGTATGAACCGTTGCGATACTTTGCCATGGACATTATCTGTGAGACGGCGATGGGTGTACGGTTACAGTGTCAATCCAATCCGAACTTGCAGTTCGTGAAGGACAGTGAAGAGTAAGGACGTGTTATCCTCTGGTGGTTGAAACAATTAGATTTATGTTTTTTTTTAATCCTCAGATTAATGGAATTGATATACAAACGGATATTTAACCCGCTGCTATCGAGTGATTGGTTGTACGCCTGCACAAGGGCTGCACGTCGTGCAAAAGCCACCATAAAGGCGTTGCACCAATTTACTCATTCCGTGATTCGTGAGCGGGTGAAGCAAATGCAGGAAGGCTTAATGCAACGCCACGGCCCAGAGGACAGAAGAAGTACATTTTTGGATCTCTTACTGCAAACGCGTCTCGAGGGTGATGCAGCACTACTGTCCGATGACGATGTTAGCGGCGAGGTGAACACTTTTATGTTTGCCGGGCATGAAACCGTCGCGTCGTGTGCTAGCTTTGCGCTTTACTATCTTTCCCGCGCCCCGGACGTTCAGCAGCGTTTGTACGAGGAAATTGTGTCCGTGTGCGATGTGACCGATGTGACTGGTGATGCGCTAACGTACGGCATGCTGATGGATCTGAAGTACACCGAGCTGGTCATTAGGGAAACGTTACGGTTAAACCCTTCGGTGCCAATGATTGGCCGGCTAGCGGCCGGTGATATGATTATCGACGGTGTCACAATACCGACCGGCACTGAAGTGATGGTTAATATTTACGTGATGCAAAACGATCCCCAGCAGTACCACCCGGATGCGGATCAGTTTCGGCCGGAACGGTTTCTGCAGGAACCGCAACCGTACAGCTATCTGCCGTTCAGTACGGGCGTGAGATCGTGCATCGGGCAACGGTTTGCGATGCTGGAAATGAAAACGGTACTGGTGCGACTGCTGTCCCGCTTCCGGTTTGTTGCCTGTGGGCAGGAAAATGCCCTACAGGTAGCGGCTAACCTCACGCTCAAACCGAATCGTGGGGCGTTCGTCAAGCTTGTGGACAGGAATGCATTAGTGGCGTAGGTTATGGGGGGGAAAAGGAAGAAGTCATGCAAGAGAAATGGACGGACCAGCTTTGCTACACTTGTCCATCAACAGAATAGTGGTTTTGTGGCCCATTTTGTCCTTCCTAGTGACGCTAAAGCCCACAGCATGTGCGTGATGTGTGCTGGCATTCAGTAACGGCTCCGTTATGAATTTATGCCATCATAATTATGACCGTTGCACTTTGTCGTAAAGGCTGGTTGCCCTACCCCACCCACTCCATCCATCCTAATGGCCATTGTTGGGGTCGTCACTGTCTGGTCTGGTTGGCGTCACCACAATTTGAGACGAACGATGAACGCAATTGTCCACACTCTTCCATCGCTTGTAATCAAATGCAAACATCAAGTACAGACATCTCTGTACGGGTACAAAAAGCTCTCAGGACCCTCCCAATCTCATCCATCCAAAGTATAATGCGTGTATGTGTGTGTGTGTGTTTGTTTCAATCCAAAACGAATGCCGTAGGGACAACCGTTCCCATTTGCAGTGGAATGAGAAGTCGTTTGTTAAATTGATATCTTGCGGACTTTTTATGAACTATCATTCGGTATATCCCAATTCTCCTCTACCACCCTAAACTGTGCGTGGAGTCTAGTTACGCGCGTTGCGGGTGCAATTTCCGGCAACCTAACATGGGGTGAGCGATTTGCTGGTACGGAAATAGCTGGACGAAATATAATGAACTGGGCATAAAAATGTTGATTGCATGCACAATATTTCTTCCTTTTTTTGGAGGTAGGATGTCTGCTCATATCATCCATAAAGGTTGGCAACCAAACAAAAAACACACGTTTGATGGTACTGTTGCAGCGTGACGCTTTTGAGTATCAACTTCCCGCCAACGAACCATGAAGCGTGGCGTTGAATATATGTTTCCCTATGATGGATTTGATGGGAGGATAGAGGATGTAGAGGATGGGACAATTTATGATCAATCAAGAACTAAAAAAAACACACACACACACACTCGACCGCCAGCTCTTCGCAAGAAATCGCAATCACAGCATCTCTTTAACGCCTTGCGGCCTACGCGGATAGCCCGATTTCCACGACCGTGCTCTCAATCCCATCCTCGTGGCTATCATGTTACATCCAATTTATTTCATCCCGCCCTTCATTCTCTGTTGAAAACCCCAGCATTAACCCCAACATTGCGGATTCTTCTTATATGTCCTCCCCAATTTGATGAACACGCGAGCGAAACAATATCCTTGACACAGATTCGATTGTGTATCTTCTGTTTTGTGCGGCCGCTTGGTATTGTGCGTGTGTACAATTGTGTCTCGCGTCCCTAGATAGCGATTGTACGCAATCCTAGCAGTATCCACATCCTCCAAACCGCGAGCTACGCACACACAAGCACACACCCCCCGGGTGGGAAAAATCAATATTGGAGTACAGCTACGCGACACCATTATGCATTTAATTTGCGCGAAAGCATGGCCGTTATGTCCCTGCTCACCCGCTCTGCTTCTTTAACGGATATTTATTATTTTCTTTTTCTCGATCGCGTTCTACAATAAATCTAAACAAATGACTCTATTCTATGTACACGTGTGAACTAAGCCGCCTTTGGTTGCTCGCTACTGGCCGCCACAGGTTCACCGACCGGAACACCCACCGCCTCCGGACCAAGCTGGGCCGCTATTTCCGCATACTTTTCCCGCCGATAGTCCTTCTTCGCCTCGTCCATCAGCACGTTGTGCAGCAGGTTCCGGTTGTTGGATTGGTTCGGGAGCAGCGACGGGTAAGGGTTACCCCGTAGCTCCAGCACCGCACGCTTGCGATACCAGCCAGGGTACTCCTTGGGGGCTTTGTACATACGCGTGGCGGACACCTTGTACTCCTCGAACCGAGGCACCAGCACCTTGAACAGTTTGTGTACGAGCTGCTTCTCCAGCAGCCAGTAGTCGGCCATCTCCATCGTGGGCTTGTGGCAGTCGCCGTGCCGTATCGCATCCGAAATAAGCCGTTCGGCATATCCGCGCGCTTCGTCCGCCCGCTGGTAGTTCAACTCGATTCGCTCGTGCTTCACCAGTGCCGTCACCGTTTTGCGCATCTTGTCCAACCGGCCCTCGGGTCCGTCGATGTTTTTGATGTTCCGATGCCGGGGACGAATCGCAATTCGCAGCTGAGACATCAGCTTCGTTACTTCGGCTTGATTCATTGCTGAAGCTGGGCCCCTGTTTCTGTCACTAAATCGAGGGAAAACTTTACTAATTTAGAGAAAATGCACCAATATCTACATTCGGTATTGCGTTATTCAATCAAAACACCACATTTTAGGCCGGGCGCACGGTTGTGTTGACAGTTGTGCTGTCAAACACACATATACACACACCACAATGGTAGGTCTGTCAGAGAGTTTTTGTTGTGTTGTTATTTCTGTTTTTTTTTTTTGTTTAGTTCGTATCCTATTATTAGGGCTTTTGTAAAAAAGTTATTTTGTAGAGTATTACACATTGACAAATACTGTTACTAAACCCACTCTCTGCTGTACCTTATATAAACGAAAACCTAATAAAGAAACAAATCTCTTGGAAAATACAAAACCATTCACTCGGTCAAAGTCTTAACACTTAATCCCATAGTGCAGCACGCGTGCACTAGCTGTTCTCTTCACGCACGTGGCAGCTTGACTATCACCCAGCTTCTCACTCAGACAAACAGTAGAGTCTTCTACAAGCATCACAAAACATGAAGCCAGCAGCATGTATTTCTAATGTTTTCTAATTCAAAAGTTACCAAGCCGCGAACCATCAATAGTGTGGTGTTCATCGTCAGTGTTAAACGTCTCTTAACGTATTTTCAGTGCTAGGTTTGTTTGTGCATAAATGAACAAGAAGGATTAATACAAGGCTCGTACGTGGCTCGTATTGGTGTTTGATAGAATTTTATAAGTTATTGTTGTATTTTTTTATTCGAAACAATTCAAGTGTTCATCATTTGCTTCGCATTTCCACAAAAACACGCACACACAACACATGTAAATGGGCTCTCTCTCATTCTTGCGCTATCTGTCTATTCATCTCTTTCGCTCGTTTGCTTTGTGCAACAGTCCAGGTGTGTGTATGGGTGTGTGTTTGCCTATCGCGTTCTGTCTGTGATTCGAAACCGGTCAGCCGCCTAGCCAATTCCAGTTCTTCGTTCGTTGCTCGATGGTCCAGCGTGTCAGCAGCCTCCGTGGAGACAGAACAAACAAAAAACCTCTCTCCATACCGCCGAAGAACGACCGCAGGAGCAGTGCATCCGGTGGGGCTGCTGCGCTGTGGTGTTTTTTTTTTTGCCACATATTGAATATCGATCCGTGAGTGCTCAGGAAAAGTGTTTTGTTTTTCATTCTGCGGAAAAAAGGTTTGTTTTGTTTCAATTGTGTTTTTCGGTTGGTTGGTGTGTGCAGTGAAAACACACACAGTGGCGTAGCCCGCGATATGCCGGGATGTGTTTAAACCAAAGGTGATGGGCCATTGAGTGAGTGAGTGAGACAGTGAAGCCTCTTCTGCGCAACCCCTTTTTAGTGCCCGTTGTGACACGGCGCGTTGCTGTGTGTGCAGCACAGAGTGCTGAAGAAGTTCTCTGTGTACGAGCGAAAACGGAAGGAAAAAAGTGGTGAAGCCGTGTTTTTTTTTCAGGAAGCGTGTGTTCCCGTTGTCAGAGCGTTTCTAGAGCACACTGAAAGGCTCAATACATTTTTTGTAGTACGGTAGGGAAAACCGAAAAGTGCGCTTGCTGCGGTTTTTCAGTCTTGCAAAAAGGACGACACACAAATAGTGACGACAGAATCCAATCATCCGCGTGCGTATACCTTGCGCCCTGTAAGTGTGTCCTTTGTTTCTGTGATTTGGTGTATGTGTGTGTGTGAATGTGTATGTACGTTTGCTCTCCATCCTTCCTCTAAAGGGTTTAACCAGTGTCCGGTTTGTTGTTTCTGATGAAAAATGTTGCCCTGTTTTCAACGACAATGCTTGTGTATGACGCACGCAAGGGAGCAGGGGGACATTTATGATGCAGTCCAATGTTCGTTACAAGCACAAGACACCATCGAGCCATGGCTAAGATGCGAACAGTGCGAAAGCTGTCATCTACCCTTAGATGTCTTCTTCCGCTAATGCTGCTGTTACGCCCGTGTTTGCTATGCCTTGGGCTATTCCGGCTTGCACTTGTTTTAATAGACCCACAAGTATGCAGGGCGCTGGTTCATTTACGGGCACCGAGCGAGAAAAGAAAGAACCAAAAGAAAAACAACTGGGAAAAAGGAAAACTTGCGGTGTTAAATCTTCCTCCGCTTTATGGCATGAGAAAATGCTCTGAAGGTGATGAGAAAACTCCCCTGTGTGTGTGTGTGAATGTGTGTCTTAAATGGGCTGGGAATGAGCGCTCTGGGTAAAAGAAACGCAATAGTTTTATTAGAATCGACCCCAAAAAAGGTGGTTAGAAATGGTTTCATGTTTAACGTAGCACGCGCACAGAAATCATGTTGATGTGAGATGTACAGATTGAGTGGTACAAATACGAAATGAATCTTGATTTGCTCCTTTATTTTAAAACATGCGGAGACTTTTTGCACTCGATTTGCGGTTTGCCCCTAGGAAAGAATTTTCGACCCAGACAAAACAAGAACATTGAGGCAGGATCGTCGGAAGAGAGACGGAAAGTACCAAAGATCAGCTAGCAAAACGGGGGGCAAAGAACCGAAACGAGCCAATATGCGTGTAGTATAGAACAATGCACACAACAAAACCTCACGCACAATGACGTTGATTGTCGCGGAGGGTGTGGAGTAGAAGCGCAACGAGTTGGGAAATCCATCCCAGCAGCCATCGACCCACGGACGCTCACGTCTTTCTATTAACCTCTCCCCCTCTCTCTTTCTAGTTGTGCGTGTGTGCGCGCGCTTGCGTATGCGTGCAGCAAGATAAAAGAGGAAAGGGAGAGAAAGTGCGATATTTAGAACGCACGTAATGCGAACGGGAAGAGACAGAGCGAGAAAGAGAGCGCCAGAGGAAGAACCCTTAAGCGCTTGTTGATGAGTTTTATCCGCCATCGATGCTCTCCGATACACACCTGTGCATCCCAGCCAGTGGAAGGGAGATGGCTAGATGCGAGACTAGACGAAGATTCCATCTCGCGCGTGGTGTTGCGAGGCTGCTGCTGCGTTGCGTTCTTGATCTGTTTCGCCGTGTCTGGTTTGGTCTGGATGGATGAGCTGTGTTCGGGTATGTGGACGATGGTTTCGAGCTAGAAATTATCGTGTAAAGAGGTGCGCGCTTTCGGTATGGTAGAGACGGTAGAGGATTTTCCCTTCGTCGCGAAACAACACTCAACAACAACAGTATGTTGCAGGTTGTGTTGCCAACGTGGTAGTAGTAAGCCAATAGAACCACAGCCACAGAGCTGAGAGGAAAATTAGACAAATGTTTCCCATTATTCAAGCGCCGGTTTTCCTCCCTAAGCGCGTTAGTAATGTGTGTGTGCGTGGCTAAAGCTCGCTGTGTGTGTTAGTGAGCCTCTCAGCGAGAAGTGCGGTGAACCTGTGCGCCATGATGCAAATGTTGTTCGATTCAGTTTCTGGCTTGCGTGTAGCTCGGTTGTGGGTGTGTTTGTGCGTTAGGGGTAGAGGGTGGAGAGGGAACGCGCGAAGTCCGCAAAAGAGTTGTTTGAACTCTTCAGCTGCGCTGTTGCTGCCTTTTGTTGTTGGATTGTTTCAATGCTTCGCTGAACCGGGATCTTTCTCGTTCGCTCTTGTTTCGCAGATGAGAGGCTCTCGCTCTTGCGCTCACACAATTCTCCTCGCGTGAGGGTTCACTCGCTCTCTCTCTCTCTCTCTCTCTCTCTCTCTCACTGCACCTCGTTCTTTTCTTGCTATACTTCATCAAAGGATAGGAAGGATAGGATAGGCTGCACTGTGTAGGGCTATGCTGCAGCTTCTATGTTGTGATCGGTCACTGACGGCGGCAGCACTTGTTGTGTTTTCCCTTTTTTTTCTTTCCATCAACAAACCCCGCTACCCGGCCTACATGCACCTCTTTCCGTTGGCAATTTTCCACAAATACGGGCGTGTGTGGGCGCCTATGCCCGTTTCGTGCTGTCGATGTATCACAGAGCCGCCGGCCCATACAACATACACAGTCTGCGGCTTGTTTTTCCACCGCCTGCTTTTCGTTGGTTTTACTTCACCTGCATGTGTGCCTATGGACTTTTGACAGCTTTTTCCCAGCGTGTGCCGCCGAGTCCGCTCCTCTGTGTTTGGGGTTTATTGTTTGCCCAGGGAGTCGCTACATACTTCCTGCTGTTAGGTGTGTTTCATATTTTCCGCTGGTGTACCGTGCTAGAGGGGCACTGTCGTAGGTTTCCCAGGCAGCCGTCAATGGGGAATGGAAAATGAAATCTAACGCCTCTCCCCCCGGTAAACCACACCCGTCTTTCATAGGCTTAGCTTTTCATCCTTGACAGGCCCGTTTACGACGCAAGGAAGTAGTGGCCTTAATTGAACAAAAAAAAAGATCGAACCATTTTCCACCGACAAAAGCTGCTCTTACTTGCACTGTTTCCATCGAAACCAACACTTCTGCCGGTATATGGTTTGGTCATTTTTATTTATCTTATCACAACACATATCACCCTGTCCCCATCGGATGGTCGCCGACGTTACCATCATGATTGACGGACGCTAGTTTCGGGTTTTGGTTTTGGCCGCCAAATGCGCACAGGTCGGTTGATAACGGGTTGGGCCCGGATGATAATACGCCCCAATAAACATTTAAAAAAATTGTTACCCTATCAAGCGGACAAGCAGAGCTCACACTGGTGGTGACATTCCTCTCTGATGGTTGAAAAAAAAAAATTAAAAAAATTGTCTTTCTGAAGATCGCAAAAAGACGCGTGCAGATACAATACATCCTACGTAGCGTTCACCAAAGTACACCTTAAAGATTCACTTTAGCAAAGCTCTTTGTTATGCATGTTCTCATTATTGATTTTTTGTTTGCTTTATCGCATTGCTGATAACACGGCGGCAGCGGCTGATTAGAAAAGGGGTCTGATCAAACTGCGTAACAACAACAGCAGGTTAGGTTCCCGGAAGTGTGGAACGTTGGCGTGACGTGAATGAGTGAGTGAGTAGTAATGCTTCAGGGATATTCGGTGAGAACGATGAATCACTGCAAGCACTTGATTATTGACATAAGGGCTTGCTATCGGCCGATGAAAACGTGGCACACAGGGACGAGTTCGTCAAGGCATAGCTTTCGGAAAAACAACAAAACATAATTTCGATCCTAGAACTGCACGTTTAAATCATTTTTCATACTATCCACAAATTGTTCTATAGCATTTTGGACACTTCTGTAAATCATAAACAATGTGACTTTTAGTTTGCCTATTACCTAAACACCCATGGAATGACTTTTTAGCCCTATCTATCACTTTCCCTGTAATTACACGTACATCAGCGGAAAATAGGTAAAAAACAGCTTTATCCCCAATCGCTGTGTGGAAGGGTAAAATGTAATTGATTTAGTTTTTCCTTTCTACCATAACGTACCTATTCCTCGCCTTCCCTTCATTCCAAATTAATGCTCCATTACAACCCGGTTCAGTGACTTATCCATCCTAATGGGCCAGCAAGATTATCAATTAGGGAAGGTGGTACATCTTGCACCTTACGCTCGGGAAGTTAATAAAGTAAAAACAAAACGAAAATGGGCAGGCAAAAGGAATCTTACAAAAACTCCCGCTGTGTCCCCACCGCTCCTAAACTCCCTTTGATGGAACAGCGAGTAATCGGTACCCATTGACTAAAACCAACCGATGGAAATTGATTCCCATTGGTTGTGTTTTGTTTGAGTCTTGTTTTTTTTGCCCTTTTTTTCGCTTGCTCATTACTTTCGTTGCGTATTACGAAATGATTAAGAGTACCCCTTGAAACAGCTACACACACTAATACATAACCGATATGGGTTGGTACAAAAAGTGAAGTCTTACCCACAACGAAAGCGCCACCCCTCACAGGACCGTTTTACTCTCTTGTGGGGCGTAAAGCTCTGGGGGTGCAGGGTGTTACTTTTTTATCGTTTCATCCACCCGATCGCAGAACATAGTTGTTACGCATGAAAACACGCATAAACACCTCAGCAATGAAGGCACTTCTATCTACTTTTTTTTTGCTGCAAGTTTTAGTTTTTCTAAGCCAATAAACTGACCAGCGTGCAGGGTGCCCTTTTACACACTCACACACACAGGCGAGTGGCACTCTTTGCGTGAGTATATGCACACCTGTCGAGTGGCCATCCACCTGCGAATAGTTGAGCGCGCGAGGTGAAAGTACTACTCATGCGGCTTGCGCGAGAGAAAAGAGGAAAGAGTGACGACACCAAACTGTCCTTGAAAATATTTAACCCAAAATTGGAGAGCCGGGGTCCACCTTAGGAAGAGTTGGGCAAAGGTTTACAATCGGTTCGCGCAAGCGTCGTCGTGCGTGTTATGCCAACGTGCCATTTTATTGTGTATCAAAATTATAAACCGGTCAACAAACGCGCACCCTCCACCACCATGCGAGAATGGATGAACAAAACAAAAAAAAAAATACGCATGCTACTACTACTTCACAATCCATTGTATTGAAAAGTGGAAAACAAAAATCTATCCTACAAGAGAAACAGGTTATGGTGATGGTAGGGAAGCGAGAGGAGGATGCTTTTGTGACACATTCCAACCGAAACTCTCGACACCCAATGGGGAGGCACATACTTCGGTGGCGGGCTCATTTTCTGTGTCATCGTACCGTCGTCGCTGGTGCCCACTTATCGGGAAAAGTGGCTATTTGGATGGTAGAGCAAAGCAAAAAAAAAAGAGAGAAAAGAATTGTTACAAATGATGTTGTAGATCGGCAGCGAATGATAAGCCGATGGGACAGTGACACTCAAATCGGTACCATTTGTCTGTCTCCCTTTCGGTTCGATGGGTAGTAGTGGAGTGTAATTGTTCTATAAATGTCCACTTCTCCACTTCACTTTATCGTTGCGTGTTGTTACATGTGGATGGCAGTATTTGATGAAGCATTGTCTTTAAACTCAATGGTTGGTGGTGAATTAAATGGAGTGTCAATATTGTTTTTGTTCGTCGATCTGTTTTTCCTTAGTTTTGTGTACATGTTTGCATTGCGTTTTTGATTCGATGTAAGATTTATTGAAGTAGCTTATAAAACTTATAAATTATGAATTAGTTCCTTCGCTTCGATCACATTTCGACTAAAAGTTGACACAACATTAGACCACACCTGAGCATTACGCCGAATTTATTGTTTAATTTGAGCCATAAACATAAACAACCAAAAACTAATGCAATCGAGGTCTAAACTAATATTGTCAAACAAAAAGACAAAACTATTATTTTGATTTGCCTAAAAACCCATCGTCTAACTTTCACCCGCGAAAGTCATCATTCGATTGTTGGGGGATAATTCGTACTTTCCAGGCGGTATTGTGGCCCTTCCCAAACTGCATTTGTTTCGGCGCATACCGACCGGCGACCAACCCGCCGAAACCTAACCGGGAATGTGGTGGAAACGTAAAACCACTACTGATCATGATGATGAAACTGTTTCCTGTTTTCCAATGCACACTCACTGCTTTTGCTGCTGCTCGAAACTTTTCTTAATGAACGAACCGTTTAAAATATTCCGAAACTTCCGGGGACAGCTCGAAGGATGGGGCGGGGAGGGGGGGAGGGGTGTGCTTTGGATATTTGGACTGGAAAGCACCGGGTCTGGCGGCATAATAGCACAGACATGACGTCCATCACCCACTGCTGCAATTGACACGCTGGGGAACCGCCTCCCGTCAAGCCTGCCATATCATTGCCACGGTGGAAATTGAACCATCAAACAAACAAAACAAAAAACAAAAAAAATCTGTTCTACTCCCATAACCCGCTGATCAAGGCTGCTGCTACATGAAATCCGAATTTTAGTAGTAAATAATGACATATTTGCATTTGAATGGCTGCAACAAATTCCAAGCGCTTTTTAGCATGGGACCGACAGAGGGGATAAGTAGTGGGTGGTACGTCGCGGTACCACCACTTGCACCTTGCAATTGGTGGATGCTGTTGATACGATTATTGTACCTTTCTCACGGTTTCATTGAGTGAAAATAGAGGCAAAAGTGGGCACGCCTACCCTCCCATGATCCACCCCCATTGCTGGCTCGTGCTGTTGGGAATGATGGTGGAGATGAAGCTCCATGTGATAGTTCCGGGAGATGGCGGTGGTGGCAAGGGGATAGGGGGGAATATATTTCAAACAGTGTCAGCCGCGCACCAAAGTAATTAAGTTTAGGAAAAGCTCCACAAACAAAAAAACTAGACTTAGTGAAAGCAGCCATCAACAGCAGCATTAGCGGGAGACGGGAATGGAATAACATGGGTGTGTGTGTGTGTGTGTGTGTAAAAGCCATCGGGAATGTTGCCGAGTGCCACAATTAACCTATTTGTTTGAATCTGCCCATCTGTGTGTTTGGCTCTGTGTGTGTGTGTGTTTTTTGTTTATC
>KB692135.1:0-12948 GCA_000349165.1 Anopheles christyi | reverse complement strand
AACGAAAAGTGCTAACCGAAGCACACACAAACAAAACAATGTTGTGTTGAAGGAGATGAGAAAATGCCCATTACAGTTACAATCAGTTCTAGAAGGGGTTGCAATCGAATCGTCCCCATAGCAAGCAACTGTCGTGTTAAATGTTTTTTTTTTTTTTTGTAAAGTGTGTTGTATTAGTTATAGGCGCAAAAATTTAGCTACAGCATATCAACATATGGGGCTCAGAGAAAAACTATCCGTTTCATTGATGCACATGCAAGCTGTGGTTAGACGGTACACACTGAGTAGAGGTGAGTGTCCGGGTTTTACTTCTTCGGTGCAATAATTCCTTCCAATTGGGCCTGCAAGAAAAGATGGCGTAATAAAAAAAAAACAGGACAACAGATTGTCAATAAATATATCCGTTTTCATAAAACACACAATATTGTGCGAATAGCGAATATAGTCACCCGGCAACGTACCTTAAGCTGTGCATTGGTTTTTTTGAGGAAAGCAATTTCCTCCGAGTGTTTCTTTTCCTCAGACGCACGCAATTCCGCATTTCTTCGCTCCGCTTGGTCCGCCTTAATCTTCATATCACTGATCGAGTTCAGCAGCATCTCCTTCTCGTGCTCGACTTGCTGTATCTGTTCCTGCAGCTTCTCCTTACCCTCCTGTGCCTGCAGAGCCTTCCGGATGCCGAACGATACCGAGCTACAATACAGCGTTTCGTACGCCTCCAGTGACATCGCAATCTCGTCCCGAACGCGTAACAACAGGAGTCCCCGCTCGGTACAGTTAATCGTGACCTGGCGGATCAGTTCGTCGAAGCACTGCGTGTAGAGTTCCCTTCTGACAGGACAAATACCCGTTTCCCGGGCCTGTGTTTGCTGCAGACGTGTGTCCAGCATTTCCTGCAGATTTATTACATCCTGACGGGTCGCCGGCGTACTGGACACGGTTTGCGTCCACAATTGCCCATCCTCTTCCCAGGTTTTGGGCGGCAGAATACAGTTTAAAATCTCTTCCGTCTCCCGTGGGCTATCGACCACAACGGCACCTCCCGAGCCGGGACGGCCAGTTTGTTCTTTCGTTGGAGCTACATCGCCCGCTGGTTCGCGCTTTTCCACATGCTTCACCACCAGCACCGGGTTGTTATAACGCACCAGTGTGGTTTGTAGTTCCAAATTCCGATCGGCCATTATTGTACTGGCAGTTTGGAAGCGGAACGCTTGAACGGGTCACTGTAGATAGAAAGTTTATTTCCGCCAATTAAGGACAACTTCTTGATCCCTGTGTCAGTAAAGGATTGTGAAGCAACCAAACAATTCCAACCACGAGCCATGGTAACCAACATGCAGTGGAGTTCGGCAAGAAAAAGCAGGTTGCTAGGTTTTACAGAAATCAACAACTTCAACAAGTTGTACCAGATTCATGCATCAGTATTCACTCAATGGCTGGTCCGGTGAAAAGCATTGATCAACGATTGTTTCGAAAACCGACACCATATGCATCGCCATTCGTGTTTTCGAACATGATCGGCCAACGTCAAACCGAGCGTAAACAATAACAAACCCGATGCAACAGAAAAGTGCACGCCTGCAGTTTGCCGGCCTAAAACGATAAAGAAACTTCCAAGCTAACCTTCGACCATGGACGAGGATGATGATCTATTGGCCGCACTAGATATTCCTTCACCGGCTAAAAAAACTGCAGTAAGCGAAACAAAAGCACCTACCAACACAACTGCATCCGTATCTAACAGTGGTGCACCTGGCTCGGCAGCAGAAACAACGGCCACCCCTGTTATTGTGGCAAAGGTAAACAAAGGCCATTGCATCCTGGTCAATCCGAAGCAGCGGGGTAATCCACTGCTGAAAGCCATCCAAATCATTCCCTGGGAGTACGATGACATCGTGCCGGATTACGTGGTTGGTGCGAGCGCTTGCATACTGTTCCTGTCGCTGCGCTATCACAACCTAAACCCGGACTATATCCATGCACGATTGAAGCAGTTGGGCAAAATGTACGAGCTGCGTGTGTTGTTAGTACAGATCGACATTTCTGAACCGCAGAATGCACTGAAACACTTGACCCGTATCTGTCTGCTGGCCGATCTGACACTCATGCTAGCTTGGAACGCGGACGAAGCGGGCCGTATTGTAGAGAAGTACAAGCTGTTCGAGAATCGACCCCCGGACTGGATCATGGAGCGGGCGGAGAAGTATCCGCACGAAAAGCTGGTCCGTGCACTGACCAGTATCAAGCCCGTCAACCAGACAGATGCCATGATTCTGCTGCAGAACTTTGGCACGCTGGGCAAGCTGATCAATAGTAGCGAGGAACGGCTGAGCATGTGTTCGGGTTTGGGGCCAAGAAAGGTGAAAAAACTGCACAAAACCTTCAGTGAAAACTTCCGAAAATAGGGATGTGATTGCTAACTGAAATACACTTCAAATGTGTTTGAATGAAGCTGTTATACTAAAATTAAGTGTAAAATGAGTTAAATAAACAAAAAGTCCTTAAGAAATACAGCTAAAGTGTGTTATGAATTCATTTCAATTAATCTTAACCCTTACTTTATGTTTAAGATGAGTAAATGAACTACAATGCACAGTAATTTGTTTATTTTAATACTCCTCAATCCTACTTCTGCTTTTCCTCGGCTTCGGGTTCCTCAGGTTTCGGATCCTCTTCTTCATTTTCTTCTACTTCCTCAACATCCTTTTCATCTTCTTGAGCCGATGCTGAAACAACAGTTTCTTCTTTCTCGGTAGCTGTCCGTTTCATGCCACGTCGTTGTTTTTCCGCAATCTCCATTGCTTCTCCCATATCGGCTAATTCATCGCGTATGGGTGTTGGTTTAAAATTCTTCTTTGCAGCCACTTCCGCCAGCCGTTGCTTTTCCGTTTCTTCTGCCTGCGCGTCGGCAATCTTGATCTGTTCTTCCATCTTTTCTTGCTGCTGCTCCTCGCGTTGCTTCTCAAATAGTGTTTTCATTTTTTCCTACAAAGCCAAAAAAAAAAAAAGAAAGTAAAAATCGTAAGCCAAAAAAGGAAACTCAAGCGAGTTGCCCCAATACGCACCATTTCATCGCGGATCACGTTCACCTGCTGCATGTACATCTGGTACACAAACTGTGCCATCTCCGTCATGTCTTTCACCGTCCTTTTCGACAATTCACCCGTGGACGAGGATGCAGCACCACTTCCGTCGAGCAGCCCGCGTTCACCCGGATATTTTTCGTCTGGATGTAACTGCAGTTCGAGCGGTCGATTCATCAGTAGACGGAAGGCTGGCCGCAATTCGACACAATTCTTAAACAGTGCCACACGCCCGAAAATATACAGCCCTAGGCGGGCACGACTCATTGCGACCACTAGACGGCGCACGTCTCGAATGTGGCCGATGGTTTTCGTACGCACCAGGGACAACAGTATGTAGTCGTTCTGCTGACCCTGGTACTTGTCGACCGTGGTCACTTTGTGCGGTTTGCCAAACATTGGATTGTTGGCACAACGTGATTCAATTACGTCCCGAATCAAATGTTTCTGCCCGTTGTAGGTGGTGAGGATGGAAATCTTCTCTGCCGGGTAGCCAAGCAGCCGCATGTACATGAACACGGCTACCACGTACTCTGCTTCGGCTAAATTCTGATAAAAGTATGGATTCGGTTCGGATTCGCCCACCCCGTTAAAGTCCTCCACGTTGATCAGCTGATATTCAAAAGCGAATCCGGCATTGGCACGACAGTACTCTGGCCACTTGTGCACGTGCTCCAGATCACCAAGCCGGCTGTAGCGCCACTTGTATAGCTCGCAGATGCTCGACCGGGCACGACCCTGTCCATCGAGATCGATCGTCGGTACGCCCAACCGCACCAACCGCGTAAACAGCGACTGCTCCATATTGGAGTACTTCTGGAACGCCATGTTCTTGATTACGGGCGGCAACTGATGATGGTCACCGATCATGATCCAACGCTTCAGCCGGTTGTACCCGTCCATGGGGTTCTGCAGCAACAGCGGAATGAACGTCTCAATCTCCAGTATCTGGGCCGATTCTTCCATCAGGATATTATCATACTTGAAACCCATCGTGACCAGTTCCTTTCGCTTGAGCGCAGCATGCGTACACGTCATAGCGATGATTTTGGCCTCCTTTACCAGCAGATACTTTGACCGATCTAACCCGCTGCGCAGTAGCTCAAAGGCACGGAACTCCTCCAGCTCGGCGAACATGTGCGAGACGTACCGGAAGCAACTGCGTGCAATGTCCATGTTTTCTTCGTACGTCGCTCCACCAAACAGTGGCTGTGGAGCATCCTTGAAGAAACGCGCAAACGGGAACTGTTCCTCAAATTGGGCGCGAGCAGGCTCACCACCACTATTCTCTGTCTGCCCATCCGAGCCTTCCCGCTCGAACTCGCTGAGGAACTTTTCCCATCGTGCCACCACATGGTACAGATAGAAATGTCCTGCCGTCTCGCACGTGTACGCCACATCGCCACTAACACCAAGCGACTCCTGCAATCGTTGCACCTGTCCCAGCAGGTCGATGCGCTTCGAAAGCACGTAGTTCACCCGTCCGTACCGGCTGTAATCCTTTTCCGTCTCGAGCGACTCTTCGCCGTGACCGAGACGCAGCAGATGGCGCTCGTCAATGTCCAGTGACATGATTTTTTCAAACAGCTGATTCAACGCTTGATTCGAATGGGTCACAATTAGTGTACGCTGCTGCGGATGGTTATGGTATAGATTGGAGATGATCTGCACCGCGACATCCGTTTTACCTGTACCGGGTGGACCGACCACCAGTGTCAAACCCGGCTGCATTCCCGCCCGAATCGCTTCGATCTGTGTCGGCGTAAAGCGGATCACGTTCTTCTTCGGCTCGTTGGATTTGTACGGACCACGGCACTGAATGCGGTACGGCTCGACTAGGATACGCTTTGGCAGCTCGTCCACCTGTTCCTGCTGTTCTTCCGTTTCCTCCGAGTCTTCTCCCTTTGCCACATCTTCAAATGTTATGCGGAACGGTGGCTGAAGATGTTGCTCTTCTGCGGTCGCAATCTCGTACCCTGGGAAGCTGTTCTTCACGTGCTCAAAGTCCAGAAAAGTGTCGTTAAAATCGAGTACCCGCGCTTGATCCGGCATGCGGCTGTAATGGGCCGCGCCGGGATCTCCGTACCCGAGCAGTATATCGTGCAGCCAAGGCGGTACGACACATTCCGTGTTCATAAGATGGCGAATTGTTTCCAGTACTGCCTTAAAATTGTTTTCCTTCGGTTTGCGCCGCATGATGATGTTAAATCCCTCGTACACATCCTCCTTGCCGTCCTCATCGCCCGTCGCATGTAGGGTGGCATCCATATCTAACCGGTACTGGTTCGAATCCAACCAAACGCGGAAAGTTCGCTGCTCTCCGGCCAGTTGCGGTCGCTGCTCGATTCCCTCCTCGATGACGCGCCCGTTTGCATCCAGCATGCCTTCAATCTCGCAACCCCGCACATGCACCAGTCCGACCTGCGGCACAAAGTGTTCGCGATAGTCGTACTTGGTGCCGATTGGTTGTGTCGGTCGAACAGTCACGAGAAAGCACACATCGTGTTTGCGCAGATTTTCCCACTCTTCCTGTACTTCCTTGCGCACGTTTAGCGTTACGCTTACGTCGGCCCGTACGCGTGATGGCTTCTTTTCGCCAATATGTGGCTTGGAGACTTCGACCACAGCAAACGATTGGATCGGAAGTGCCATACGAGCCCAGCCACCAAACACGACATCACCTTCCTCCGATTTCCAGGGCAACATTCGACTGACGGCGTCCTCGATATCCTGGCGGATTTCATCTATGGGAATGAAGGATCACTTAAGAAATATGAACTCACACATGACCACATATCACACAGAGTTACTTACATGTAGACTCCAGCCTAAATAGGTTAAAATTCCGCAACAAATAATCATGCAGCGTCAAGAACTGCAGATTCAGCTTCGGCAACGCCAAACATCCCTCCCCAGAGTAGAACTCCGTCGGTACGACGTTCTCGTTCCAAATGATGTCCTCGGTCGGGTACAGTGGCATTTCGTTGAGGGATTCCAGCTGCGACACGCGTCGCTCGTGTCGTGAAATCAGCAGCTCTCGCAGAAACGGCTCATCCGTCCGGTGCCATTCGAACGGTGGCTCCAGCTTATCCGGGACCAAACTAAGATAGCAAGCGATTTCCCTCAGACTATCACAGTCCAATGCACCGAAATGCTTCTCGAGTGACTCACGCGTATCGACGTTAGCCACGTTGGACAGTGCGAACAGACGTAGGTTGGGAAATTTCGCAAACGCTGCCTTCTGCAGAGATTTTATTTTTGCATAGTGCAACTGCGTCATATCGTGGTCGGTCAGGGGATCTCCCGTTTCGTCGTTTATTTCAAACCGGGCATAGAACTTCAGCATATCCAGCAGCTGAAATGGAAGCAGGGTCGTTGTGATTAGTTGTGAATGTGTTCCGGATTGTATGAGATTAACATTGTGAAGGGGTTATAGAATTTCACACAGTATAACGCATGAGTAAATACATCTGTGACGTCATATTATTAAGCCATGCATCGAAAACCTGTATTTTGTCGAAAGCATCGTAAAGCCCAAGAAATATCACTGTTAAAAATGTATTGTAATTAATATGTTATACAGTGCTGCTCTAAATTTACTAATTAAATAACACAAGCATTGTAACACGAATTATGTTAAAAGCTATAGTTAAAAATCGTACTCCATTTTTGCTGTCATGATTTGTTTATTCGCGGTGTCTCATTATCAGCTGAAGTCAATTTAACCCCTATTTAACATACGGTCGTCCATCTTATCAGTGACGTCACAGACGCTACAGGCAATTTAAAATGATTGTTTTGAAAATTTTAACACATAACACTCTAATTACCACGCACATGACTACAATTGTGACGTCTGTTGTACATCTTAATAATGATTATGATGGACCGGACTTTGCCACTATACAAAATAAACGACTGGAAGTCGTGCCCATTGGTAAACATGCTTTTTATTGTCGACCATTATTTTATTATTTTGGACAATCTGTTGAAGAAGATGATTAACGATGTTTACCATTGCTGTAGCTAGCGAGACAGAAATAACAGTATAGAGATTGCCTTATGTCTGGCAGGCTAAAAGTTCGAACCCTCTCCAGTGATCATTCCTTATGTCTGGCAGGCTAAAAGTTCGAGTTCCAGTGATCATCAAAATCCATAAATAACACAATAAGCAATGCACTTCAAGCTGTTATCTAAACTGCATCCATCGTTCAAGATGTAACGGTGCGTTGCATAACGTGATATGCGCGGTCATCCTCACACTCCAAAGTATTGCTATACATAAACCAATATAAGTGTATCTAGTTTGAGTGCTGCTTCATTTCACTCATCCCTCCTCCTTCATGTAGAAAGAATACAATCAAGCGTCTCAAGAAGTTAAGGGCAGTAAATATTGAATACTCAGCGTATTGAACAGCATTCCATTTCATCGTTACGTTCCACGTCCATCATTTTACAGACATGGGGAGATTTCACCAAATTCCTTCTCGAGAGCGCAATTAAACGTTTGCCTGTCGTTTGCTCTTCCTTCTATCCTTCTATTCTAACCCCAATGCGTCACGATAAAGTGTTTGATAAACACAACACGACTTCCTCTGCATGGAATACGATATTTAGAACACCAACATCGAAAGTTATCGGTCATTGTAATGGAGAATACACAAACAGATGGAAAGCATGAACAACTAACTTCGAAAGTGGATTGTAAACTTTTAATTCATGCAAAACAGATTAATGTTCCTAATCCTCGGATGTTGTGGTGGAAAATGTGGTCTGGCTTTTGCAATCCCTAGCAGTGCACACCACTGTCGCGTATTTCGCAATCCAATCGGGGATGGCTGCATGTAACACGGCGCGAGCTACATTACCCATTAGGGTAAGCAATCGCAAACAGATTCCTGGTCCGCTCGCTAACAGGGCAAGACAGCAGGAAATTGTAGAAGAATTAACTTCCGCTTGAGTTTGTTTTAAAATCGTTTGCTGCGCTCTTGGCAGCGATACGACCTCAGTCGAGTGTACCCTGTACATCTAAGAACACAGATCTTGAGCAGAAAACTACTATCACCAAGCATTGGCAGTGGCTGACGTCCTTACAAAAATGGATAGACAGGAAAGAGGGAAGAAAGTACAAATGTTTCGCATAGATTTTGCTTCGCCTAGATTGGAAGGTCGGCAGGCTTACGTCGGGTAATGGCTTATGGTTTTTTTTTTTCGTTTCTTAATGCCACACTACTTTTTTTTAAACCTCGCGCATTCATGAAAAACACAAAAGTTCGTTAATTTGAGATGCTTTGTAGCAGTGACACTGTTGTTTTTCATCTCTTTTACATACACTCAGTGGTGTACACATTGGAAAATGCACATGCTGGTACGATGGTAAGGATATACACCCAAACAGTAGCATCTAGGTGCTTCAACAAAACCATCGAAAAACGTTAGAATGCTGAACCATTTTACAACATAAATAAGGTCCAACCCATGAGATTAAACTAGCGAATAAATCAACAGATTCTCATCAATCACCCAGCTTTGACAGAAGCAAGGTTCGCCGTACACGAACAGCACCAAGGAAAAAAATACACCATCGATCTCGTCTTTGCCACTCGACGCACAGCTTGGCGAACACAGCAACAACATCAACGCACAAGTAAATCAGTCGCCCACCGGACTGAGTTGTGGGTGGAACGTACTAAAAGCATTCCAATCAAACGGATTTGTATTTTTATCTTGAAGTGGAGCACAATCATCCCAAGCTCCCTGGTGCCGTAGCGTAAGTTATGAATATCCAACAATTAAAGGTTCGAAAAACAAATTAAATTTCATTGATCAACAATGTGCTACAATGTAGTGCACAAATTGTCAGCAACAAGTAACAACAATGCTTGGCGGTCATGAATATCTAGGAAAAATTGGAAACTTTGTTGCGTAATTCGAACGCAAGCATAAATAAGCAATATAAACAATCGCATGCACACATCGCCGTATATTCAAAGTATTCAATGCTGGGCGATTTGATTTGGAGATTTGTTGAAATCTTGAAACATACTTCAAGTTTTCTACCACTTTTTTTTAAAGTTAACTAGCCTTAATTTATGCAAATATGATGGGCTCCAATAGGAACACTTCAGAAAGAAAACCAATAAATTTAATAGTTGAAGCGATACAAAAAAATCATTCACTACGCATGCAAGGGTTAACCTGCCAATGGGTGCCGAAGCATGCCGTTACCCAAAAATGCTGTTCGAAAGACATTCATCTTTTGAATTTCATCCCGCCAACTCAGTAGTCACATGCTCCCGGAGACAACTATTTCAACCGTCACTCGGGGAAACACCACTTGCTACCAGGGTGGGGAAATGTGATAAACTATGCGCTGGTGCAGCTGTTGCGGGATAAATACAATCCCGCACACCATCACCAGGACGACGCACCTCTTATCTTCTCCGCCGTCGTATCCGTGTGTCACTATCAGCTGGTACTCTGGTCCGCTTCGTTGATACGGCTGCCGGTTCTGCTCGCCGGACAACGCAGAAACCAGAGGGTAGACACGCACACCACGCGCAAAACCCATGTTGCCGGTTCGCTATATCGAGCATCGCACGACGAAACGGAACACGAACGCAACCGAAGTTCCACTTTGGGGCGCGCGCTGAGGCCATTCCCGAGCGTTTCGGAGATACGGTGCAGCAAAGCACGTTCCACTCGGTTCTCGGTGTCGCACAACACGTTTGTGGCTCGTAGTTTTACTCTAGCCGTTGGACCGTGTGGAAGTGAGCAGGCTCGCGTGATTGCTCTACGGTAGTAGTATCGGAATCACGGAACGCGGATCAACAAACAAAGTGTACGCACTAAGTGCGTGTGTTAACGAAGCAAACCACGACTAGTGCGTTTTAGTATACCGTACGTTTTTTTCCCATACCTGGTGTTTGTGCTTTGTGTGTGAAAACTAACACAAATAGGCAAAAATCGCACACTGAAGCTGTAGCACACACTTAGCACCTGTGGTATGGTACGGGCAAGATCGAAACGTTAGTGAAGCCCACCAATCCACTGTTACCAAAGTGATCTTTACAAAAAGTGGTACTTTGAGCAACGCACACTCTTCGCTGGTTAATATTGCTCGTGCTATTATCATTATGGACCACCATTTGTTGAACAAAGTTCGAAAACAGACGTCAAACAGTGCGCACCTAGTATTCCGACTGCCCGACACCGGAGTAACACTGCGCACGTAATCAACATCGCTGGCTTATCAAACACAAAGAATACAACACAAGCAGCAGAAAACGCAAAACACTGCTGGATGTTTTATCTTGGGTCCCGATAAACCCGACTATCCGAGTTCGCATGCGTTTTTTTTTTTGTACTGTTAACCAACCAAACCGGCCGCTACCCCGTGCGCCATTGTGGATGCATTCACCCTTCACCTCTACCTCTGCTACTCACGTACATGTGTGAGTGTGTTTAATGTGATGCACACTGTATTGTGCGTCAAACAAGCAAACACACAAAGAACGGGTACGTCGCCGTGCAAGCAGATTGCGTTAGAACTGGATTATCTACGCGCTCATGATCCACCCCCTCGAGACAACTGCAGAGGGAAGCAGGGCGCAGAATGCAAGAGAGTGTGTATGTGCCTGCCTTCGTAGTTTTCCTCGTCGACAGAGAAAGGTTTTTTTTATATTAAGAGTAAACACAAACACGAGGCATGCTGCCGGCTATCCCAACAGATTAGTCGTTCCCGAAAACGCTGCCTTAGAAGTAGCACGGTGTAAGCTTTGTGGGAAATGTTGGGACAAAAGTTTCATTAAACGTACCCTTCCCCCAACAAGGACAAAGAACAACCAAATAAGTTAATACGGTAGGAAACAAACTAAGTACCATACCTTTGTCACGGGGCATTTCATTATAAGGATTAGGAAAGTTTAATCGATTCACACCTTGAACCAACCACCCTTTACGTACAACAAGAAGCGCTTGACTTTTGTAGTGCTGTTGAAAGGAAGCAATGGATAACACCCGTTGAGAGTGTTTCGCCGCCAGGGGACGATTAAATGTCAAGATTTTGCTGGCCTGCAATAATTTACAGGACCGTGGGTATGTACCCTTGACCATAACCGACGAAAGCGGATGGAGATTCGAATTATGTAACACCTTTGAAGCATGGAGCCGGAAAACAATACACCAAAAATGGCTTAAAAGAGGCCTAACACGTTTGCTGAGACAACACGTTTTAAAATATAGAAAGGGTATTTGGTGGGATAAATATTTCATCGGCAAACGAACCTTCTTTGTGATCCTGTGCAGAACCCGATTACACATTGCAATCACCGATCCCCTCATCTGACCAGGTTTGTGATACTTGGGTTAAGTGATTCTTTTTATTCGAGGGTACCATTTGTCTGGACATTCCTTGGACATTTGTGCACATAAAGATCAAAGTGAATTCTCGAGTAGAGCAGCAGTAGCGCTACGAAAGGCATTCAGTGTCCATCGTGCATTGCTATAGATAAAGGAACAACACGTGTGTTTGATACGCACGTAACGATCTTCATACGGATTTTCATTTCACTATCCTTTTCGGCACACCACGGGGACATAAAAGTGTGCTGTGACATATTTTAAATTGAACCTAACACCATTTGCTACAACCAGTTGAGCAATGCAAACATTGCCGGGAGTAAGACCGTTTTCACTATCACTATCAATTAATAAATGGCCAATTACACCTGACACTATGGAACGATTGAAGGCATCGATAGTGTTGAAATCAATATTGCTGCATCGCATCGCATCAGCATTGCATCAATATATCATCGCACAATTGCTGGTATCCTCCGTATAGTTCTATTTTCAACGGAATAATGAAATTTCTCGTTCGCTAGTTGATGAAATAGCACAAACTTTACAGTCGAATAAGAGATCAAACATCGAACAATATGGAGCTGTCCAAACCATACTCTAGTGATAAGCAAAAAAAAAAACGTGAATGGTTTGTCACCGGGACAGCATTAATGCGAACCTGACCTAGAGTAAATTGGTGGTTGGGATTAGATGTGAGTGACAGCAATGATAAAGCGTAAAGCTTCAACTCTTTACCTTCTTCTTGGTCACCTTTATAAGGATGTTTACAGGGTTTTCAGAGGTTCTGAAAACTTTTTGCACACTGTCTGGACGCTTTGTGACGTGTTGTCATAGTAATATCTTTTTAAAAAAACAGGGCCATGACATTCCAGAGAGCAAACTGTATCAGATCTGCAGAGAAACCCTGTATGTGGGACGTACACTACACTACTCGGTTAAAGTTGTGAAACACTTTGTAAACCGAAGCACAACAATCACACAAATAATACAAAACAACACAAAAGGCGGTTTGGCAAAAAAAATTATAAAAAATGTCACAAACAAATTCACTCATATTAGTAAAAACAAATCCGCGGCTTGTGCATCACTGAAATGATTGTATTATTTGCATAAGATTTTTAAAAAAATTGAAGCAAACACACTGACCGCTAACCCCCTCGATACCACCCGTCTGGCAATTAACATTGCCACCGTACTCGGAGTGTCGCTAACTTCTCCAGTCGCTTTGTGTCTGGGACAGCTCCATAAATGCGCGCTTGTACCCGTTGCGCGTTATTGTAAAACATTAAATACGTACACACACACACACACGCACACACAAACACATCAAATTTGTGGATATTGTTTTTTACATTTTTATGGCACAACTCAGGCGTTGCGCGTAAAAAAGGAATCGCGCATCACGTGAAAATTCAATTAATACGTAGTTACTAATCGCGCTACTTTTTGGTTTGTCCTTTTCGACAAAATGGGTGGGTGTATGCAAATGTTGGGTCAAAAA
>KB692124.1:0-12639 GCA_000349165.1 Anopheles christyi | reverse complement strand
GGAGGCTGATTAGTTTCCCATCTTCAGGTTTGTGTCTATGCGATGCAAGTGGAAAAGCGCACGGAAAGTCGTAACTCACTTCCCTCTGGTTCTACCAGCACAAGCAACATTCTTGGGATTGTACCTATTTTTGTTAAAGGTTTGTATGCGTGTGTGTATGCATCTGAAGAGCGATTTTTTCCACTTCGCTGCACACATTTGTGCCGGCAGCTTATCCGCTGCCTGCGTTGTAATTAGAATAAAAAGGACAAAGTTACGATCTGCCCTGGCGCTGCCATTTCATTAGTGGCGTGATATCAAACGCGATACTACTTTTCTGCGATCAAATTATGTACCTCGTCGCTGCTTCCCCATTTTTTCTGTCGAGATGAAAACAGAGGGGTTGGTTGCCACCGCTTGGAGGTAGATTAAAAAAAGCAGCGCACGAATGAGCGTGCACGGAAGACGAACGCCGTGAAGCATCATTTCGTTGGTCGTAATTTAGCAGCCCTCCATCAACTGCCAACTCCCAGTGCCCCCGTCCCAGCCTCTAGCCCTTGAGCTTTCTGGAGAGGAAATGCTTTGGAAAATGCACATTGAACAAACGTCCGCACACACTCACACACACTTACACACTACTACCGCGTCTCTGTGCCACGTCCGTAAACCGTATTGCGGGGCGGCAATTATGTTTATTTACGAGTGAATTTTTACTTCATTATCCAGTTTGTCGCCGTTCTTTAGTACGTTTTCTCATGTGGCACTTGGCGCATTTTGCGCTTCGGCTGATAGGAGTATGCGTGATGTTTTCTTCTTATTATTTCCAACGCCAAGTGGGAAAGGAATGGCAAAAGATAATAGTGAAACAGGGATATAGAAAGAAAAAATAGCAAAAAAAAACATAGAATGAAGAAAAAACTTTTTGAAATTCGTTCCCAGTTCCCATTTGCTGCTGAAATCCGAAGTCGCTAACGTTAGAGAGCGTTGTCTTTGCTGCTAATGACGAAAGGGCACACTCTGGGTGCTGTAAAACGTAGACGGTGTTAGTTGAAGGACTCTTGAGGGGAGGACAGGGAGGAGGATAATGTGACGTGTAGCAAACCTGCGAGAGCAGAGCTCCCTTTGGCCTTCCCTATCTTCTAAGCGCTCAGCCAGAGAACCCACCAGCGGGTCGGTTCAGTTAGTTAAAGTTTGTGAATTTTGTTGTAAAAGTTTAATTAACAGAGCGTGTGGGAGCGGGCGTGTTTTAGAGGGCGAAGAAGGAGATGCTGCACACATACACACACAAACACACACACACACACACACACACACACACGAGTAAATTCTTTCGCTTTTTTATGTATGCTTAACACAACCCGGCTAGGCAAACTAACGTGTGGCAATTGGTTACGTTTGGAAGAATGGTTGGAAACAATATTCGTTAATATGTAAACGTCTAAAGGGGACACGTACACCCACACACATAGTTCGAGAGTTGGTTAAACTTCGAGGAGCTGTATGGATGTTTTTTTAGGAGATAGAGAGAAAAAGGATCCTTGCTATAATTAAAAATGTTAAAAGGGTGAATACGCACAAAAATGCTCGCACGGGCTGCTTTTCTTTGTCCACGTAGGCTACAAACGGGACCAGGTTCTACCAGGTGGCACGTGATGCCATCTTGAAATTCTTGCCCTCCGAATATTTTACTGAAACTGAGTTAAACGTTCACCCAGGTAAGGTGGAGGATGTGAATTGTGACGTAACCCTGGAAGCTAGCTGGCAAGATTCAATCTGTTCCTAACTCACAAACGTGAATAAAGGGGTGTTCGTTTAAGGTTTTACTAATTCGTATTACCGCCTTCGTGCAACGGAGCGGAAGTGAAGTTAAATTATCCAGTTGGAACGAGAATGGGTGATTGTTACTTATTTTCTATATTGACCACGGCTATGGAGAGCCACTCCCTAGGATTCGTTTTTCGAGTACCAGAAGGTGTGCATGTTTTAGTAGTGTGCATTTTAGAGCACATGGAACTGGTCAGGAGACGAAAATGTCATGAGAGAAACGATAAGTAAACGGAAACAATGCGTAATACTATGCGAAAGTAGCAGAAATATTTGCACTTGTTTCATCAAAAGCACTTCTTCTGCGTTTAAGGAATGTGACGAAAAATTCGACAATTTTCAGATCTCTTCACAAACGAGTTTTACGTGTATTGTACCACTCCGTGTTTAGAGGGTGTTTTTTTTTCGATAGGTATGCATTATGTTCCATGATGCCCTAGAACCACTTTTGTTGTAAATGATAAGCTTCTTGAATTTTGATGATTTTACCGGTTTTAATGGAGATTTTTATTCCCTGCTTGAGAAATAACAGTACAGGCTTTAGGGTTTCGAACGCATAGTGAATAAACAATGAAAATCTTTTTAGCAATCGGTATATGTTTTAAAATAGAAGCCAAACAATACCTACATCTTAAAAAAATTTAAACAACTGTTCAAAATGGCCTTCGCTATTAAATAAATAAAAGAAGAGAGACAAAATGTCTGCAGATTTGGCTCGAAGCAATGTATTGCTGTTGACAATCTCTGGGTGAAAGAGGAATGCTACTATTTCGATACGGTCGTTACTTCATACAACTACATTAGCAGCTAATTTCACGGAGGGCACTGAACAGAAAAAAACACTACAACAGAAATTGTAGTGAAATGCAAGATAACGTCATTTGCCTAACTTAGCTTGAAACGATTCAATTGTATGTACTGTACGTTTGATACGAATACGATGCGAAAGAAATACTATGGTTTGTCCAATAATTGGAAACTTTTGTACGACAACGCTTTAACTCCAAATCCCATCTGGGAACGGTTCTTTGTATGGATTTCAGTGGCTGATAAACCTTCCAAAAGATGTTAATTAATTCACGACACGATGTTTGCTTAAAAAGGCTTGTAAAGGAATATTGTATTCATAAGGCAAAATGAGATTGCGAGTGCGCCCTTTTTTTATCAGGAAGAACGGCCATGTTAGACCGTGTTGGTTCGAGTGCGCTTTTTAATTATAGATGAAAATTAAAATGGCCTCGAAATTTTAGTTTTTATACTGATCTTCACTAACTGTCTGACAGTACTATTTGACTTGCTTGTTATTAAATATTACAGTAAACACATTACTACTATACGATTAAATGAGTCCGTGTAATTTAATGGCAGGTGCGTTATTTTTTCCAATTATTAAGAGAGCATTTTATCCAATGTAGATGTGACCTTTGGCTTCATAAACCTGTGACTCGTATTATCAATACATGCAAAACTCCGAAACGGTTGTGTGTCAAAATGTAGCTACGAACGTTAAAGTGAACCGATCATCACCCGGACATTGAAATGGCGCTTCCAACAAACTGCTCTAATGTAGAACGAAATTGAATAGCCAGAAATCGAATCGAGAAACCAGAATTGAAATCAAACCATCCTCATCTGATGAATAATGCGACAATCACAAATCGGCAACACAGGCTTGCCGGGACAGTGTATGAGCGCATACTCCAATTCTAATACTCTTGATTTGTGTCCTTGAGGAGATTTAATTTGAAGCCGTGGTAGCAAAACGCTTGGTACAACAGTAAAACCAGATAACTTCATTGGCCGGTATTTTCTTCGTCTCGAATTCGATTCAATTCGGCAGAGATGCGGCTTTCGTTCGAAACGGTTGAGCGGGTGGTTTGCCCAGTCTGGCCTAATGGCAATGTATCCTAGAGCTTGGCTGTCGCTGAGACTTCCCAGGGACGGTAAAAATGATCAACGATTGCTTTATTGAACGTGCGAGATGAAGCCTTACGAATAGTACATAAGAGCATCGGGGCGGACCGATACGGGTGGCAGAAGAGGTCGTATGAAATTGAATAGAGCGCCATTTGAATGCGAATGGCACCCATCGTTTTCTTATCGGAATATTTTTCTTCCTGCACTTGCTTTGGCTGGCAGAAGTGTGTCAACACCATCTCCACCGGATGAGACGAAAACACGGAATCACAATAGAAAAAAAAGCTCACATTCAACTCGGACTCAACTCCGGGTACACTTGCCGGTATAGACTTTCGTTTAGTAGTGCTTATCCGTTTGTCGTTCCTCTAAACTCCTTACGGTCATAGGTCTGTTTTCCGGGGTACAAAATAGCCCCAAAAGTGTGCTGGGAAATACGTCGTCTAAACGTATCCTTGATGCGACTGGCAGGGCGGGCGGAAAGTAGGAACACAGGAGGTGCGGAAGAAATGACGCCTGAGTGAATACTATTTTGATCAAGTTATTACACATTATTTTGATGTTTTCGTACGCAATTTTGAGATACTGCTAGCCATGAAGTGTATGTCTCGGTTGGTTGAGAAGAGCATTCGATTCGTTCAGAGCCGCTTTAAGTACGAAACGGCTGGCTGATAACTCATGATAAGAGCACGGATTAGTTTCCTGTCCATTTGCAGTGAGTGTAGCGATCGTAGGACGAGGCCTGTAGGCTGAACGGTGCGTTTTCTAGTGTACAGCATGATAGTGGATAGCTTTTACTTTTGTCAATTTCCGGTGCCTAAATCAAAAAGCACAGCTTATGATGCGAAGAAGATACAGCAGGGCTTCTTCTCGTTCTGAACGAGTGCTACTGATCAACGGCAGTACCGAGATGAAATGAAGAAAGAAAATGTGATTTTGAAAATGATTTACTCATTATTAGCCAGTATGATTTGGGAGGGATTTTTTTCCATTTTTCGTTTGGATGGCCGTTCTGCATCTATTGATGGGGGGATTCGATTACTCGCAATTCTAGTGTGCCCATGGTACTGAGGGAATATGAAATGTGGTTTCTTAGAAAACGTAAAATCCAATTCTTGTACGAGGTTTTGATGTAAATATCATTTTAATGACTTTGGTCCGACGAAGAAGCAATTTTACTGAACGGAAAGATGTACCCAGCAATCCTTTTCTTAAAAAAAAAGGTTTGCAAAAGAATGATGAAAGTGTTTGCTCAACATATTTTTTTAATAAAAACGTATACATAGGTTGTGTAACTTTAGTAGATTGTGTTCGCGAGGGATTAAGTATTGTGTATATCTTTGTATGTTCTTGGATTTATAGGCTTTCGGTGGCTAATGACAAACGGAATCGATAATATTTACCATAAGCCGTTTTTAAAATAAAGATTAAGTAGAAGCAATTTCAAAGCAAGTACGACAGCAACACCTTTACCTATACGATCGCAATTCGACTGAAATGCTGCCGGTTTTTTTTCCCTTTGGATTTTCACTCGAGCATTCTAGCGAACGGGATATGTTCTCTTCATTTCACGGCAGTTCGACACATCCCAGTGTATACCCGCTGCATGAGTAGAAAGATAAGACTTTCCTGGTAAATCTGAACGATCTGCATTATCGGTAGATGGTTGGCGTTAAGCAACAGGAATTTCAAAGGAAATAAAATCCATCAGAACCTCGGTACCACTGCCAGGTGGAACGAGCGGAGTTTAGTAACCAGAGCAGTGCATTTGCCAAAACCCACAGTGGGCTGTTTTTAGGTTGTAGAGTATAACGTTGCCGCTTTCGACTCGTGTCTTGGATATACAAAGCTGTGGTTTCCATTCAGTTGCCACGTGAATGTGAAACCACAGCGAAATTAATCATGTCTTTGAAGATTTACGCCGATGCGCCGCTACCGATCAGTTGCGTCCCTAGCGAATCGCTTGAGCGACCACAAAGATGCTGTGTTTCCGTGTATATGTGCGTATTTCGATGTATTAGTGGGTGCAAATTTAGGTGAATGCTACTAAAACATTCTTTTTGTACCAGCAGCTAATGCTTTGGGTATGAATCTTTCGTTTGATGCTCGTAATAAGCGAAAAAAAATAAAAATATTTATGACGTTATAATCTTCAAGCAGGCAAAAGAAACACTACTCATATTAGAATAATTATAAAGAAACGATAATTTAACGATAAACGATAATTTTATTTTAAGTTAACTTATTAAAAATTTCAACAACGAATGCACCCAAAGGCACATATTTACTACATAACTGAAGTTTTACAATATACTTATTGAAGTGGATAGTGTAATACATTCTCATATTCTTTCATTCTAAGATGAGCCTGTAGTTCGCTGTCTTCTCCCATCGTACCTTACCACGGTTACCTTTCGGCACATCCTATCGTTTCGTATCGTTAAATGAAATATTGTGTTATTCATTCAATTCATTCATGCAAACGAACGATGCAATATTCATCAACAAATTGGCGCCGCACAATGCGTATGCATTTAAGTTCTTCCTTTAGTTAATTTTGAAGAAGTAGAATAATTTGTTTCATACGGAGTTTTCATGCACATATTATGTAAACATTCATCCTTAAGCTATACTTGTTATAATGGTTATAAGGTTGAAACGGTGTAATATAATCAACTTTTGTAAAACATTAAAAACAGATCAAAACGAAATGGGTTTTAGTTGCACGTTTATTTGCACACGAGTTTTCTGAATGTAATATAGTATAAAACTCCATAAATTAGGAGAGAAAAGTATGGTTGATGAATATTTGACATACGCTTACTTAGAATCACAGTTTTCGAACATAATACAGTCAAAGCACCAAAGATGAAATTTTCTTGTTTATTTTCTATTATTTTTGTTTGAATACCCTGGCTATAATTGAATTATAAATGGATCGTTAAATTAAAAATAATTAATTGTTTCTGTTGCTCTTGGGACAATCTCTCAATATGTATAAACATATCTCAAACGTGTAAAAATTTATGAAATATAAAAAAAAACAATATGCCACAAAACAGTAAGGTAAGTAAACAAAAAACAGGTAAGGTAAATGTACTGAAACGGAATTTTACCAACGAGTCTTTGTACAAAAATAATGTTGCTCTTATTTTGTTCTACAATTAGACAATATTATACAAGTAATTAAAACTTATACTCTATCCCAACTGCAATCGACAACAGACGCATTATTAGAGGGTAATAAAGATTCCGCCGACATACATTACCAGTTGAACGAAACGACACAAAGCTGGTGCAAAGGTGGTGGCTGGTAATCAGGAAAGGAGAAGGAAATAAATGAAACATATTTGTGAGCGGGAAATAAGTCATAGAAATTGCCAGCATCATCGTGCGCCACATTTGCCTCCTATCCTTTCGGAAGCATAACAGCAAGCGATACAATCTGCCGCTAGCCGTGTATGCAATGGGACATTGTTTGCAATCGTGTCGGGGATGGTACCACTGCTAATGTTCGGGATGGTGATACTCCCTCCCGAACCGATGAAGTGTACAAGGCAGTGCACAAAACAATTTACTCCGAGAGCTTTCCAATCAATTTGATAAAATTGGAAACAATATCATTGCAATGGTATATTGGTCGCGTGTTTTCTCATTCGCCGAGTGCGTCCTGCGTTTCGGTTCCCACTGCTTTGCAAAGGTCCGGTATCTGTGACTGGAAACTCTCACACGTGATGCAAGCGCTCCGTCCCAGTACGAGCGTGGATTTGAGGTTTCATCTTTGACCTAAATTGACGTTTAATCGATTCCTGTTTGTCGGTAAATGGATCCCGTTTCATTGCATTCCATCCCGCCATCGTTGCACGAATCCCATTTCCTTCGTTTGCGTGTAGATGCTAGCTTCCGGACATGTGTTTCCGGCCCCATGGTGTTGGTGTGCCACATGGCATGGCATGACGCCGTAATTGATCGTCCTGTAGTGGGGGTCGAGTTTTGATGCGTTCAATTATCGTTTATGTGCACTCACAGTCAAGTTGGGCGAGCTAAAAAACAAAAACAGGATAACAAACCACTACCATGCAAAACGGAGCTGAAAGCATTCGCGCATAGTACTGGAGCAATCGTGTAAAAATCAGTCAACCCCATCGACACTAGCCATTGAATGCAGATCAATGTCATTTATTAGTTGTTTGCTATTAGGAAACGGCATGTGGTAGCATTGTTTTCATCACATGAATTGTGCATTGTACGACTCAGGAAGCTTATAGTTCAGCGTCATTACCGATCAACATGACCATGGCATTGTTGAGTGATGTATGCATGAAATGTTTAACAAATGTGTTCAAATTGACGTTCAATATTGTACAAAATAAAATATGGTTTGGAGAAATGTAGTGTTTTTTAGTGTTGCAAAGTAAAGAATTTGCCTTTTTTTCAAACAAAACGTAACATCTTGGCAAAACAAGCTTCAATATGAAACTACATTATGGAAAATATGAATAACATAGCATAAGTAAATTACAATACTTGCAGCGTGTTTCGATTTTTTTTTCTGAACCTCAGAATTGAATTTAACGCTCGATTTCAACCCGACTCCATCACCATCGAAATGGTCGGAGTAACAGTAAACAGATTTTTTATCCCACTGAAATCAAATAGAAAGATCTCAAGGGACGCTACCGTTCAGTGCGATGAGTATTATTCAATTTTATCTGTTATTCTGTTCGTATGGTCGTACGCATGATTCTTTGGCTAGAAGTGTACTGCCAAGGATATCTCATTCATCCGTTTGTTACACAGCGAAATCTACAACAGGCGGTTGAAATTCCCATTGAAGATACCGGAACATCGATTTTTGTCACCCTGTTAGCTTTGTGTATTTCCCGGGATCAGCTTCAGTTAGGCCCATTGATTCAAGCGGCTTCCATTTTCTTGTTGCTTTCCTTTTTGCGTGTTTACGTGCTGGCTTTGCTTCATTTCTACCTGCTATTTTCCTTGCCTGTTCTAAAAAGCATGGGATGTCCTTTTTTTAAAGGGCTTTATAATACCCGGAGGAAACGCCGTTGGTACAGAGGTAGCGGATGGAAATTTGTCTTGCTTGAATCGGTTTGGGAAGAGTGAATGGCCGCAGGGTGCTCTTCGATAACTCTTTTTTGTTGTCGCTGGTGTTGTAGGTTGTAGCATCTTGAGTATCGAGTGGCCCGGTACTCCATACATGCTGGGATTTTGAACGATCGAATTGAGAGCAAAGCAATTCCAATAAACTTCAGCAATATTTTTTATCTAAATTTGTTTGCACTCACGTGCAAACGTGGTTCCTGTGACGGTGCTTCAGTTTTTTTTTACATAACACCATACCTCAGCCAAGACCGATGGTGAAGGAGGAAATACATCAGGATGTTTGCATTTGGGAGACATTCGGAGGAATCGTAAAAATTGCACGGATAAGTAGTTCCGGCAAAAGTGGTAGCAGCTCACTGTTGGAGCATAAGCCAGTGTAAGACAGAATGGACGGGATGCAAAATATATGTGTGGATAGATAGGTACTAGCGCAGGATATTGATTTTCTGAATGTATGTCGAACTGAAGGAGGAAAACAGTGAAACACCAAACCGTAAACTAGAGCAAGGTGAAACATGATGCCGAAAGGGTATTGTTGTTTTCGTATATTTTATTGAATTTTGGTTTACGTATGCTTTCATTGCCTTTGCTACGATTATGTTCTGTTACGGGTTAGGAATGGTAAAGAGGCTGTAAAAATTCCACAATGACGAGGAAAGTGATTTGATAAAAGATAACAATAATAAAAGAGTTTGATCTTTTGCCAAAAGGGTACATCTACTGGCAAACTAATCGATACAGCCAGTGTTTAATATGAAGGCTTTTATCATGCGAGTATACTTCTTCGCTTTGAGTAATAATCATGGCAAAATATGTATCATATCATTTTCATAACAATCATACACAAATCTTACCTACCGGAAAGAATCAAATGCTGTATATATTTATTTGTCTTTGTTTTCGTTATTTGTTATGTTCCATAACAATTCGAGAAAAACAACTAAACAATTAATAAATTGTTTACGTGCTTTGTTTGATACGTTTATTATCGCACGATTGTCGTATTGTTGGAATAATAGATCAGTGCTTAATCGCCACACCCAATAAAGGATCATATTGGACGCAAACCCTGAAACCAACCGTTTAAAAGTAAGAACTTTTTTGTGCTTGTTGCTGATGATTTATAATTAATTTTCGAACATGCATTATATATAAGCAAAATCAGTTACAATGGAAAATTGACGAAAAGGATAGAGAAATATTCAACTTTTCTGTAAAATAATAGCTATTTGTTATAAGTAGTAATTTTAAAAAGATTGCCTAATGTTTGTTTCATACAAATGAAGGATAAAAAAACAGGATCAAATTTATGTTGGCATCCTTCAATTCCATTTTTGATCCGAAATCCATTTTTGATTGAAAATTTACTGCAAAAAGGCAGTATTTGCTGGACCCATAATGGCGGGTGTGTGATCTAGTGGAGAAAAAAAAACATTCTCTTGTTCGCTATTATAGTGGAAATGTATTTCGTAGCGATCACCACCGGATTTTGGGGATGGTACGATGGACGATTTCTATTTATTTGCTCAATAAAAAATCATAACACCCACTAGCTCAACTAGTACGTTCACCCAGAATGCATGGGCAATCGCAGCGGCAAGTAGATTCCCTACAACTATTTGAGCAGCACATTTCGTGCCCGTGGTGGTGTCGATATCTTTGGCAAACGATTGCAACATAATCCGTCGAGCTGAAGAAGGTAGCATCGGTGAATGGGCGCATAACTTTTCGCGAAGGTAGAAGCATTTCTACGTTTCATATTTTACCTGGAAATGGAGGCGTTCCGAAGACGATGTAAAGCATCTCGTTCGCTCCGAACGAGTATCACATTACCGGCACAGAATAGTCGAGTTGTGTTGGGGCAGCTGCTGTGGCTGTCCTGTTCGAAGCTGATGGTTTCAGCAGCTCTAAAGCCTAGAATGGTAGTCGCGAAGCTGCAGGCAATATTGCTTCAACCGTAAGCGAGTGTAATGAAGAATAGCGAGGAGCGAGTTCCCTTGAAGTACTTCCCCGGGGTAGAGCGTTGGAGTAAAAGCTGGGTACCATATTGGATGGTTGGTGAACCAGTAGGGATATCCGTTTTTATTTGAACGTAACTTGCACAGCAGTGAGAAACTTATCCAACTTGGCCGTTGGAGAGCTTTATCAAGTATTGCAGGAACTGTAATGAAGAGTGAGTGAAAGGTTTTTTCCTTTTCATTGTAATTTCATAACAAGGAAATTGAAAATTACTCACAGTATTGAAAAAAAACCTTGTTGTGCAATTGAATTATTTCTTTTGTTACACATAGAACACCGCGATGCACAGGCATGTGCAATCCCGGTGCAATCATGTCGTTTGGATAAGCAAATGGTAAAAGGATGCATCCTTGCATGTGCTTTGCAATCACAAATCAATTTTAATTACCATGTTAAAATCAAGCTTACTACGTTACACTGCGGGTTGATACAAAAGAAGTATAAAAAAAACAATCCAATTCATTCAGACGAGTGTTAAACTTGGATTATATCTATCACGTTTAACTGCATCGTGTACAACTAGCTTCGGATCAAACAATTCAATAATGATTAAATGATGATTGAGGGTGGTCAGATGGCTGGATTTGTGGTCATAAGCAATAAATGTGTTTCTAATCACTGACGAGGCTGTTGCTTACACAAATTGAAGTGCGTCTGCTTACGAATTCATGGTAAGCAATGCTGTGCGTTAAGCTGCAGGAATCCATTAATTTTCCGCAGATGTTCCTTTTACACAACGAAATCAACGTTGATTTACTATTCTTGACCTTATAGACAAGAATGGAATATGGGTAAAAGTAAGACCTCGGGATAATTACAACACAATTAATTGATTTGTTTTGTGGGATAAAATAGCTAATAAATTTGTTGTACCACGCACTCTTGTTAGATGCTAGAAGGAATATAAAACATGTGTAGGAATACATTGAATTAAATTTTAAAAGTGTTTTATGCTGGTCTAACAAACAAAAAATAGTTTCTGGTAGTAGCAGTATTACATAAGTTTTGTAAAAGTATTCATTTCCTTTGAATTCTGATTATGTGTTTGTTTGTTTTGTTTTATAAAATCGGATCAATTGATGCATTTTTTCTCAGATTTGTAAGTGTAAGTGAGACAGCTTCCGATAGTAGTAGTATTATTTTAGTTTGGCAAATGTAATAATTTATTTTCAAGTCTAATTATGTTTTTGTATGTTTTGTTGAATAAAATAACACTCCTCTATCTGCACATTGAGTATTAATTTTAGAAGAACAAAATTAATTTAATTAATTAATTAAATTGATTTTATTAAAATTGCCATGCGGTATGGGCAGGTGGTGTAATGCTAATGGTAACATTATCGGAATATCGGTCATCGTCAGGAAACGTCAACCAACATCAGCAACAGCAAGGCTAGGCAGTCAACACCGGATAATCATCCAAAAATTAAAGTTAGTTTAGTAGTTATGTTCCGCATAGAATATAAACAAGTAATAGTCAAGAGCCACGTGAAGCTTATTTTTCTATAATTCAAAATCTTCTCCAATTATGTCTTTCGAAAATGTCAATGAGTTTAGATTTAGACACTATTCGTCGTTGGCTTACAGGGTTTATCGGTCCATTTTATACTGTTAGCGCCATTTTTGGACGTTTTGGCTCGGAATGTGAACATTTTGGTAAAATGTTCAAAAAATTACAAGTCAGAAATCGTCCAAGTGCGTCTTGGCTTCCCAACGGAGTGAGTAGTTTTTTAGTCGTTTGTTAGTTGTCCTGGCGCGTATTAGTTGTTTTGAATAATT
>KB692113.1:0-12957 GCA_000349165.1 Anopheles christyi | reverse complement strand
TGTGTGTGTTGTTTTCAATTTTGTTTTCTGTCTGAAAAGGAAGAAATTATTATCCTTGTTGGTTATAATGGATCACACTCTAAAGGGGGTTTTATTGTGGTTGTAGTAAAAATCAGGGGGAACCCGTCTGCTGGTATGCAGCGATGCAAATCTTTTCACTGCTGCTCTGTAGGGTGACACTAAGGCTACAATAGAATGTTTGAATTTTTAAAAATGTCAAATTGAATAGATTGATTGAATCAGATGGTTCAAGAAAGATGGTATATAGTAGGGATATTTTGTAGCGACGATACGACAGGTCCTTTACTGCTAAGAAATATGTTTGCTAAAAATTCACTGCATGCACACATCACTTCTTAACGTCTTTCCAACACAAGCTGGATCGTTGATGGTTATTATTATTGTTTTGACAATAAACTGCAAGTTAAATGAGTTTCAAAAAAAGTTTTTTTCAAGTTGATGAGGATCCTTACTAAAGTTAGCTCACAATTGTCACTCGCTGGAGTTGTTGGAAGTAATCAATCCAATCAAAAGCAGGAGAATTTCTAGGAATTTGACTTACTTTTTTTAAGGTAGCGTCTATTTGCCTCTGTCACTGCAACTACATAGTACTGTAAGATCATTGTACAGCTCGTACAGTTCGTCATTACAGCGACTCCTCCATTGTCCTTCCACACATACCCGGTCAAATGTTTTTCCTCCCGAAAGTGGTCAAGAGGGTTTCGTCAAATTTGGACAGAATTCATTCTCAGAGGCGTATGTGAGCACTGCATCTACAAAGGTACGGTATAGTCCCAGCTTCTTTGCGCGCAACTCAGCTATTATGCTGTTATCGGTGCTGACCTTTGACCCGAGATAGCTGAAATCTTAGACGACTTAAAAATGCGTTCACCTTTCCGTACGTCACCCTAGTTATATCGGAATGTATTTAGATTGTTAGAAAGCGTTTTAATTTTTTTCAAAGCAATAGGCCATGCAATAGACCTTAACATATTTTCAAAATATTAAAAAAATCATGAGAAAGGGTCAAGACAACCAATTTTTGACAGCTGGTTTCAATTATTGCTTGCAAGTAAACAGTTTTTGACATTGGTAAAGCTAACTTTAAATTATCTAAATATATTTATTTGTTTTTAAAAACTAGTCTGAAGCATTTCAAAGCTGTTGATTTGCCGGATTAGCAAGCAAAAGCTCGTGCATGTGTAAATAAAAAATCGCGATTAAATTTTAAGACCAAATAAATACTTCGTATCCTAACTATCCATTAGAACAGTCAGTTCAATAACTTGATATTATTTATTCATTCGTTTTTAATGACGACTTAATAATTTCGTGTATTCTTTTGTAATTGCATTGCTCTGAGTATTCAATTAAATTTTTACTTGTTTGAGTAACGATGACTTCTCAGCGGAACGCACTCCAATCATGTATTGCCACCATCGTATAATTTCTCCATTCCCAGCATTAACCGCTTGCCTTTAGAATGTGAAACCTTTTACGGTGCCAGTGTAATGTGCCCAACAGCTGATCGGCAGTTCATTAAAGCGTGTGGCAAAAATCGATCAACCGTATGCATCTATTCATACACTCGAGCACATTTCTCTTGCATTCAAACTATGCACGGAAAACATATCGAATATGTTCACCAAAGCAACGCAAGACGCAGCCACTGATCCCGACGCCCGTCTGCGGCAAAGTACATACACGTAAACCGTCATCATCCTCGAAATGTCACCCGAAAAGCGGGCATCGAAGCGTTACCCCGGAGGCGGCCCATCGAACCGTAACCGTATTTCGGCGTTCCGGTACCGCCTGTTCACACCACGCTGTAAGAGATGTGAAAACACTACCAGATGTTGGTACCGTCACACGAACGCTCGAGAGAATGGTTAAAAGAAAATTTTCCAAAAAACAAGAGCAGCAAAAAAAAAGAACTTAACGAATATTGCCAAAAAAAAAAACAGATGAACGATGGACTGATGTTTGAAGAACGCTACTTGAAAACCCTCTTTGGGGACTAAAACGACGTGTGTAAGTCTGCTCCCCCTCCCCCACCCCCATGTTTGTAGGTGTGAGAACTAACGCCGGGCGCGTTCGATTCGGAAGTATCCGACCGAAAATCAATCTCGAGCCGGGGTTGGATAGGAAGATTTCAGTAACGTGTGTTCGCCGTTTGGAACTAATGATTTGCGTCACATGTGCCGAACGGTTTTTAGATGTGTTCCGTTTCCGTCGTTAGGAAGTGGAAGAAACTCATTGGTGGCAACAACAACAAAAAAATCTTCTATCGCGAGTCGTTGGACATGGGTGGAATAATAAAGGCAAGGGACTAGGTGCTGATGGTGACGAGTCAAATGGTTAAATCGATGTCGTCACGGTGGGAACAACAAAGCCTGTCACTAAATAGTTGAAATTAATTAGCAAAATTCATTAAAGCCAACAGCTGCTCGGTTGTGGAAGCCATAAGATGCATGTATGACACTGTGGGATTAGAAGATGGTTGAAAATATGAACTATTAATTCTGACTGTATTTAATTATTTAAGGCATTGTAAAGCTACTAAACATTCCGAAATTTTTAATAAAACAAATCAATTGCCTAATACAAATGTACAATTTCTAAGTAATTCAATTAAATTTCGACGCCTTCCATAGATTAATTACAAAAACTATCTTCCGCTGTGCCGTGCAATACACATGATGGATACTATGTTGACGCCCTCCCAACTATCAACACTAACACTCCTGCCCATTGTCGTCAGTGTCAGTGTTGGGCTGTCGTCAGTGTGTCGATGGGAATACAGACGAATTGCGGGTTTGGTTCCGCTTGGGAACCAGGCACCCGATCGGGCGCGTTTATGAGGTTGACAAAACTTTACAAAAACCCCTCATTTACCCACATATGTTTACAGCCGGCACCCTCGTCACAACACGCTCTTCAAGTCAGCTGCGCTTGTCACGGTCTCAGGCCCTACAAGCGTATGTTTTGTTATCTAATTAAAAGTTTGATTTATGATAAATAGTTTTCTTCCCGTTCGATAAATCATCAACACGACGAACCACGCATACGACGAGCGAATGGCGGTTGCCTTGCCCTTTCGTCCTTTCCACAGCCAACCTCACACAGAAATCACACCTAAAGCCCACGCAGTACCAAAAGTTGCACCACCGGGAACGCTTTATCTATACCGGACCGGTATGCTGCTCTTCGACAGCAGACGTGTCAGACGTCGTCGATGTCATACGAAGCCCGATCGTGCCCGACCTTACCCTACAGTGAAGCACGCTGACGGCAAGCAGTAGTAGTGATTGGCCGTATGCTCTGCACACCGTGTGGGTGCTTACTTTAGCGCTAACTTTCGGCACGGGCATACCCGGCATGTTCTGATGGATGGATTGCCGTTTCGAAATGTTTCACTTCCGGCTGTTGTTCCGGGTCGTTCTGGACCCTCATGGCAGCGGGGTTTTGGCAACGGAACTTTTGCTGACAACTTGTTATCCAAGTGTGCAAGTTTACTTTGGTTACGCCGTGCAGTGTACAGCAAAGTTAGTAGGGTGGTTCAAATCACCTGCACAACTAACGGGCAAACGTTGTTTTTGTTTGTATGACGCAGTCATGCATTCATCTAAAATGAGTTTTAGATGTGCCTGGTGCAAATATGGTACATAAGAGTTTGATTAAATTTAATTGCGAAATAAATTATTCGTCGGTTGCAAGAAGAATTTAAAGTAATTTACTGTCGGTGCATGGTAAAGGTTAAGCCTTGTGTATGATATTCCATGTTGATTAGGGACGCAGCTGTAAATTTTTGTGGATATCGTTAATTTCGTTAGTTGTATTTTGAATCGAAATTTAACTGTAACTTCTGAGCGTTTTAAGCCTTCAATTAATTTATTAAAGAACGATGTTTGAAACACAACTGTGTCAAGCACAATTCATCAGTTGGCCGCATTAATAATTTTTCAGTCGTTAGCCCGTTAGACACATCGAATGAACAAACATATTTAACTTAAAAAAATCCGTGTTTTAAATGTCTTGATTCGTCGCTGGTATTTCTCCGACATTGGTTTGATTAAATTTTGCAAAACAAAATTATCTACAGACGACATTTTTTCATTTCAAATTCATGATGAAGGAAACTTTAATATAAATGTAAAAGAATAATTAAATTGCTTTTAATCTGAAGGCCTTGTTTCAATAAGGCATCGCGAATCAGATGAAATCAATATCATTTGTTTTAAAGCCATTTCACTGATCAAACCGGAACCATCTTCAAATTCACTGAAGTAGAAAAGCCTTTTGATTTTTTGAGGTAAAAATCTATTTTGATTTAATCATTTCAAGTATGGTTTTTTTTTAATTAGACAAATCTTTTTCAACAGTTGTAGGGCATGCTTGGTAGTTACCATTTCTTTGATATTTTTTGACAGTTGTGGAATTTCAAAAATGCAGGGGTGACATTAAAAGATTAGAAAATGAACATAATCAGAAATGTCTAACAACAGCTTAATCGTTAGGCTCAATCCATCAAGCCTTTGTTCAAACGATCAACGATCATTTAGGTCAGAGGCAAAACCTTTTTGTCGAATTGAGTGTCTATAACATATTTTTCAGAAATAATTTTTTACACAGTTTCCCTTTAAATGCAACTGTTTAAAATTAAAAACATGTTGATTTATTGCCCAATGTGCTACGAAAGCTTGGTTGTATATAACACATTCTGACGTTTCTTAAGGGTAAATTTATTTGCCTCCATCCTTTGCGTGTCATAATATGTGCCCAGAATGTCATTTCTCATTGTCCTCGTAGCATCATCAAAAAGTCTATAATAAGTTCACGTACATGCTACCAAATCCCGGTTGGCAAGGCTGCAGTCCTGCATCGAAATCAGCACCCGAGCCCATGCGACGTTGATCTATGCAAACCGCGTACGGTTAAGTAGAACGTACCCCAACTCGCTTCACTCGTCACACGTGGCTAGCCACTGTGGCCACTTTTACTGCCCTACCCATTCCCCCTCCCTACGCGAATCTCGAAACAATAAATCACAATTTTCTCCTCATCACACACGCGCTCACACTGAAGGTAGCACGCGACATTACACCGCCAAAATTTATGACGCCACACACGCCGGGTGAACCGCAAGATAAAATCGGGGAGCCCGCCCGCGAAGGATTGTCCGGATGAAATGTATGAAAAGGTCCAAAACTAGCCTAATGGTTGATGTAGGATGACACGCGAGTGTTCGTATGTATGCGTGTGATGTAGCACCTCGCAACGAATGTGAAAGATGTTCCACGGAAGCATTCGACGGGTTGCCGGATAGAGTCGCAAGAAGGTGATGCTGCTTACCGGAGGTTTTTCCCCCTAGGGAGGTAGTGGGAGGACGGTGGAGAGTGCTTGAATTTCGACCATCGAGGACGAGATCCTTGATATATAATGAAAATGGCCACACTGTATGTGAGTGGGTGGGTTGATGTTAGGCGTGACGTTTGCGTCCAAGAATTACGACCGACACCTCATGGTCAGACCGGTTCGTGTGGTACTCTATGAAAATTGATTTGGTTTCCGTAGGATTATCTCGGTCACTTTCTTCTGCGAACCTGCCTGGGATGCGGGGGAGGGAGGGACCAGTTTCACAAAAACATTACCATCGGAAAAAGGGATATGTCGGCGAGGAGGGTGTTTGTGCCAGTGCCTTCAGCCTCAATCAGTAAACCGAGAATTACAACCGAGATTTTATTGGTCTTTGTTTGGTTTGGGGAGGTTGAAGCGGGAATAAATTTTAACATGATTTGTGGTTACCTAGAACTGGTTGAGCTTCGTGCTTCGACTCTCGAAATCTGAAGGCAACTAACGCAAGGTTTGCCGATATGGATGCAAATCGCCTGCAGTGATTGGTTTAATGGTGAGTTTTTAATAATTTAATTTTTCCATGCACAGAACTCATACTCCAGAGTAAACTATGGACCATTTCCTACAACTGTTCTCATCAGGACGAGTGAGTACTGGTCTGATCGCCCTGACCAAACAGTACCACTTCAGGCGATAAAATATATGCTAAGCCGTCGTAGGCGTTTGTGTACATTTGCCACACAATAAATCGTTTGCCACACCAGCTTGCACTTGCAGGTTTCCTTAAACGCTCCCATCCGTTATCTGTCATCTCCAATGCCGGGGGCCGCAAGGTGTGGCTTTTCGTCCGTGAGCCGTCCGAGTCTTCGTTTCGCCATGTCATCTTCATTGGATTAATTGCTGTTTACACGATTACATGCTCCTGACAGGGACGCTTCGTGTGGTTATATTTGCACACGGCTGCTGCTGCCCAGACGCCAGATGCTTCACCAGATTCCAAATATCAACCAGGCTGTGCTTATGGTGTTGCGTGTGCTTTTGCAAATTGATTGCTGTCTTGAAATTGTGGAGAAATGATTTAGAAGCTAAGCACATACAGACACACACAATTAGAGCAATCATCTTGAAATGGTTAATGTTTAAATGGGTGGAAAAATTAATTTTTTAATTATCATTTAGCCAAATTTTCAGACGTGTGTAATATTAATGGGATGGGTATGGGTAACGATTAATTTTGCAAAGGGAGTAAGAGTGTGATTCAATTAAGCATGGAACATGTACGCTTCTGAAAGGTGTTACTCTTAATAGGATCATTAATAATATACAATGAAAAATAATATGACATCGATTCCAAGCTACCATTCAGACAAAAATTGACTTGTTTAGGTAGAGGAGCAATTCAGAAGCTTCTTGATTTTGAAACATGATTTTAAAAACGTTTTAATTTACTTTGGCACATCATAGCACTAAAAAATGTTTATAAGATCGTTGTCGACAGCAAAAATGAGAGCTCAAAGTAATAATACTTTATTTACCTTTTTAAGGGGTATTCATTTGTTTTTCTGAAGAACTTTGATTATGGTTAGAATTACATTAAACATTATGCGTGATGGAAAACATATGTTCTGTGAAAAAAATCAAACACGGTTAGTTTTATTCAATTTTATAAGAAACTATAATTATCAATGTAGACAATCTGCAAGAAGCAAGCAAACACAAATTCAATCTTTATATGCGATAGTTCTGATATAGGAAAACCGTAGGAAAATGTAGTCAATGTGTTAAACACGTTTGAATACGTGTAAATAATCCCAAAATGAGGAGCATTCGATTCCTCAAAGTTTTATTAAAATGAATTTAGTTTTTTTTTCACTTCATGTTTGAAACAAATTATTTCAGGTTGAATTAATCAAATATGATAAATGAAATTTTATATCAGAGTTTTTTACTCTTCATTGGGTACTCTTCAAAACTATGGGTAGTTTTTCTAAATTTTCATCAATTTGGAAAATTGTGTGCCCAAGCATGCTTGGTCAGATATTTTGCGCGTTACCCTATTTTAATTGCACTTTTATGACTCAACAACCGTCACTACGATATTAATTAGGCTTGACTATTCTGTAGTTTATTGATGAGTTTACCTTTACATACTTCATACCTTTACATGATAGTCGATCGTATGGGTGGCTCGGCCCATACGTAATTTGAACCCATGACGGGCATGATCTTAGGTTTTATGACTACACGATTATATCACGGCACCGGTATGGTTTACAATGGTTACACATTTTTTTTAGGTTTTAAGCTGTTTTACTTCCTAAAAATTGTCAACGTATTTGAAAAGAGTTATTTTATTTATGATCTTTTTATTAAAATTGTTGTCATTTTCACATCAAAGTTGGTCAAAGCTACCAATTGTATGAATGATTATTTTGGTGTTAAATGGCGCTTCATTTAATACGTTTAACATTTTTATATCCTTTCAATACTGTTAGAACATGCATAGAGTTGTAACACAGTTGCATCAGTACCATCGCCAACTGAACTTTCAATGAGAAGACCTAATTCTCATTGTCCGAGTGAAAATGCCATTTTGATCCCGGATTAGATAAAAACCAGACCAGCAGAAACCATGAAACGCAAACACAGGATTGCTTCTTCGGGTATTGGATTAAGTCCTTGGAATAAACCTCAGCAGGACCCTCCGTAAACATCATTTCTTGTTTGGAGAAAATGATTCCCAGAAATAGAAGAAGCAAAAAAAAAAACCACATGAATGTCTTAATCCCTTAGCCTGTTTCTTCAATCTCGCATCACGTTTATCCTTCGATCTTCGAAACAGTTCCAAGGATATGGGCCAATTCCAATGGTATTGCTTTTGATGGTGCCAAATTTCACACCTCCTCCCTTGTACCGGAGTTTGTTGATGACAAAGTAAGCAACAATTAGCCTGTTACTCTATTTACTGAAAGTGTAATGCGATGCAGTGAAAAGGAAAAGTGAGAAAACACTCTACATCAGAATATTTGCTTTCCGTTCGGTGCATAGAAGAAGCTAAGAAATTAAAAGCGATAACATCACTTCCTAGTTATCATGGTACAAGGAAAGTTACAACAACATGCTGGCTGCAAGATCATGGACCAGGAGCAGCCGTCCACTCTTGACCATTTGATTGACCAACCCACTGATGGATGGGTGGTTTGATGGATCCAGTGAACGAGCCCACTAAAATGTCCGTAAACGGGAGGGAGTAATGCTTCACGTGATTAAATTCCTCATCCCACCATAGTTTTCTTTGGCATGGATTCACATTTCCACCATCTTTTTTCCTCTCGCTTTTTGTGTTTTGTTTCAAGCGGGTAAAAACGACCAAGTGCAGCTGAAGAATGTTTGCAAAATGTCGACAGATGGTTTAGGCAAAGCGATAGAAATCTCGTTACAGCAAAGGTGGCTGCCATTGCCGTCTAATGGAACCCGCTCGGGCAAAGTGCTAGTGTTACAGCCCGGTGGCAGGGCAGGGATCAGAATACGCAGAGGAAAAGGTTTCGGGAAAGAACTAATGGACATTACTTTGAACTTCACCAGCACGTCCAGAGGAATTGAGTTAACGATGGCAAATGGGTTGCAATTTGCCGTCAGTTTGCTGCGCAAAATGATTAGGTTTTAGGTTTTTGCCCACGGTAAGGGACGAAAACAGGGTGCGAAGCAGTGCGTTCCGCACAGTGCTCGACCGGAAGCGATGGTGTGCAGATCGATGTATGCAGATTCTGCGCGGGCCAGATGGAGCAAAATGAATGTGCAGTAGGTGCACGGATGCAGGAAACGTAACAGAATCCCACGACCTTAAAGTTCAGAGTAAGTCAAATCAAGGGTAAATTAAATGTGTTCTCGTAAATCGACTGTACTGTAGGTAGGCAGGTTGCAGTGTTTTGTGTTTGCCTGCTCGGTGTGTTTCGAAACTCATTGGGCTTGCTGCGCAAAGGTAAATATTGAACCCGATGGTCTTTTTTATCTTTTTTATTTGGAAAAATTCTTGCAACTACAGTAAAAAATGGATTTTGGCAAATTCTGTAAGAGCGAATCCCCTGTAGGGTTAAAATTATTTGATGTTACGAATTTATTAGGACTGGATACGGTACGAGGATACGAGAAAATATTTATAACTAAGGCGAACAAATTTCCAATTACGATATTGATCAAAACTATTTTAATGAAGCAAAATGTGCTTGTTGAATGATAAATAAATAATTTGCATTTATAGTTGAAGTTTTGGAATAATGGTTTTAATTTTATTGATTTTTGTACCATAAATGGTATTTTCTCATTGTCACAAATTTTGTGTATTTTCTATGATATAATATATTCATAGAAAAACAAGAGAGTGCATTGGTAAAAAAACCTGATTTTCAATCCATTCCTAAGACTTAACAGACAATATATTTAATTGGAAACAATCGTTTCACATTGGTGCTGCGTAACGGAGCAGCCTTCTCTTCTTGCTTGGCGTAAACAACCTAAGCGGTCAAGCCGGCCTTATACAGGCTTTCTAGACTTATTTTTACCACATAACCGGGTAGTCAGGCCTTGCTACGGGGGACAGTCCGGAATGCCTCAATACTTTATTCAAAAGTTTATTCTGTAAAGTTGAAAGTATCCAGCCCAATATTGAAAATTAGTATTGCATTTTTGCAATTATTGGCTTAATTTTCCAGAAATTTAATTAATTTTTCTCTCTGTATGGCCTTTGCATCTTATCGACATAGCTGTCACCATAGCAGGATCCTTTTAATATTTTAACCCATATTTAACATGATGTACAATTTTACTTTTCACAATTTAACTTAAGGACCGGACTTTGTGTTAGCAGTTGTGTAAAACAAGTCTATCTTTACTCGAAACCTCTTATTCGTCGCTTTTGGGCACATATTTGCATTAATCCTACTATCAGCGTTTCTCTAGTCGTTTAAAAGCCACCAGCAAATGTTTTAAAGACATTAAAAAAACAATTCAACAATATCAATGCCAACTCGAACGCTCTGCGTGCAACCCACTATTGACTATGATGAGTCGGGATGTAATGAATACAATGTTGAATCACCTGTAAGCACCCTGTAATTCATTTTAAAAATACTATGTTTTGGCCAAATTGTTAACACCTAACATGTACTTGAAGCTTTTTTCTAAAGTTATAACTGTAAGTAGCGAAGAGTAAAAAATATATAAATAGTAACTCATTATTGCTTCTTTGTTTCCTGAAATCTCCTGAAATGTTATGAAATTTGTGAAAAAAAACTATTTCATTTCTGGTGTTGGCATTGTTCTGTCCTCTGTATCTTTCAAAATCTTGCTTCATGAAGCATTGCTCATAAGCGCGCCAATATCCCATCACTTTTTTTTTAAAAGAAGATTAGTTTATGGTTTTCGAAGAGTTTAAAAAATCTTAAAAACATCATCCTTAGAAAAAAACAAAACAAAATAATGGGAAACATATATGACGAGAATAGAAAGTAACTCTAATGCCTTCTTTAATACTTTTTTGTTTTGGTTCTTTTTTTTTCTCTGTCTCTCGTTTTCTCTCTTCTTTGTATTTCAATTTTTTTGAATAATTCTTGTTTTTTATTATTAATGAATTTATTGTAACCATTTCCATTACATCTTGTTTCATATTCCGTTTTACCCCAATTGCGTGCATCCTGTTGCAATCGTCCCCAACAATTTGCTTATGCAAAAGAAAGACGTAAAAAACGTTCACCACAAAATCGACGCAGGAGAGGTAATGCGACCAAATAAACACGACCGCAGTCCAAGCCTTTCCCATGTGGGGTGCAGAGAGCAAAGGCAAAAAAAAAGAACCAGCTCGTGGTGACTGCACACCTTCCACGAAACGGAAACATGCTGAGGCGCGAACGGATTCACCTGCTCCCGATGGCAATTATCCCGAGACGGTGGCGTCGTAATCCTCGAGGATAATAATAAGACACCAATGTCCGAGTCCAGCCAAGTCAATGGTGGGTTGAATTCTTCGTGCCTTTTATATTCTCTTTTCGAGTAGGGGCAAAAGCCTCCCGCGAAAGGTGTTCTTGGACACAAATTGAGCTCACGTTCAGGCAGTGAGCCCGTTCGCTTGAATGTTCTTGAGTCGAAAAATCTCCCAAATCGACCCAATCCCAGACAGAGGTGGCAATAAAGGTGATAAAACTTCTAGCTGTGTTTCAAGCCAATTGCGTTCAAATACCGCCCGCAGCGAACCGTCGACGAGTGGCGTCAGACAACGAAGGAGAAAAGGTGCGAAAGTTGTATCTGTGTTTTGTTTTTTTTTTATATTCTTGTTTTACCTCACAGGATAGTCTATCTTATCTTTTGGTCACCTCTGACCGGGATGTCATATTTCTTCCATACAGCTCGTACGTCTTGCAACATCCATCGTTCAGCAAATCGCATCGCTACGCAATGTAGAATTGGTCCAGGGCCTGCTTTCTTCCTTTCCTATGCTTACTCTTCTTACATTTGCAGCCACAGTAACATGAAGACGGTTAGTCTGAAGTTAATGGCTTCCCAGCAGGAAATCGCCAACGCCGGGGGCCGTTGTGTGCGTTGTTGCACCTTGTCATAATCACAGACCGCAAAAACGACCGAATTCTTTTTTTTTTGTGTGGTCGAGTTGTGTGGAATCACAGTGTCCGATCGGGTCCGCGCTGGTGGTGGCCGCCCGTGTTCTTCGCTACGGGCTTCAAACTAATCAAATTGTCATTTGCTTTGCCACCAACCTATGTCTGGGACGATTGTTTAGTTTTGTTTTGGCCGCTCATTTTGATTGGAATAGATCTGCAAGGATGTTTCTACCAAAAAGTTGAGAAAGGAGAGAGTTGCCGTTACCTTCGTAGCACTTTCACCAATAAAACATACGTTTTGTGATCTAGGTTTCGATTAATAACCGTGTTGGGAAACAATGCTCAAAACATAAACGCCCTAACCCTAACTTCTTCGAAACGTTATAGGATTCCGTGTGTAAGTTTTGGGCAAAATAGAAAAAAAAAATTCGCCTATCTGGCAACTACCTGCGGCTTAATGTGTCCCTTAATCCTTTCTCCTTCTTTTTTTAGCCCAGGACCATGGGGGAAAAAATTAATTGGATCTGTCAACTTTTTTAACGTGCAATTATATTTTTAGCTAAATTCACATACCAACTCATGAAAAAAAAGTGCACACCGGGACGCAACTCGTTGAGAAAGTCATCAAACATTGGCAGTATAAAATTGTCAAAACACTGCTGGCTTACCTTTACTACTTCGCGAAAACAATTAAACAATCGGTCTTTGGGATTAAGGTAAAGGTTCCCGCATGGGTCCCAATCCTAAGCGTAGAGTGCAACAAAAAAAAACGGGATGTAGAATTGCCAATAACGACATCTTCTTGGTACAAAGAATGGGAAAGTTTTTCCCTTCTCGGATTGACTTCAAATTTTATGCCTGAAAGGATGGTGGTACAATGGTACACACACACACAAACAAACTGATACCAAACAAAGGGAATAACTCCAAGAAAACATTGCGCCACAAATACCCTTATCAAGATCCAATCATTGCCTATTTGTCACATTCC
>KB692102.1:0-13248 GCA_000349165.1 Anopheles christyi | reverse complement strand
GTACGGTAGTAGTGTGCTGTACTTGCTTGCTTGCTATCATATTGAAAGATGCACACAAACACACACACACGGGTTTGTATAAATACCCCCCTCCCCACACAACACACACACACACACACACACAGAGCACGCTAGAGAAAAACCCACGCAATTGCTTGCTTTATGTTTTGTCGTTTCACGTTTTGGAGGCGATTCCTTTTTATTTATTTCATGGATTTATGTTATATGTTCTCCCTTCTTTCTTGTTGCAGCAGCAGCAGCAAAGTCGCTCTGTTTACACACGCTACACACTGTATCGAATTAAGCGACGCCCGCTACACACACACTCTCTCTCTCTCTCTCTCTCTCCTTTACTACTCGGTCGTGCTTCTTGTTGCGTTTCTCGCGGTGCTTTTCCGCTTTCGAGACGGATTTTGTTTTGCTCACTTGTAATGCCTCCTGCAACCAGCACTAAGCACTAAACGTTAATCTGCACAGTTTTTCCTTTCGATTTCCGCTCTGTGTGTTTGTTTTTTTTTATGTTTCTACTCTCTGCATTTTCGTTTTACTGCGGCGATAATGAGGAGTATCGAAAAAAAAAACACACCCACACTTTAAGTGCTTTGCGTAAAGGCTGCTCCCTTTAATCCTTTTGTGTAGTGTCCGGCTCAATTAGCCCTACGCACTATATTCCCTTGTTACTTTTGTTGCTCTTTACGCAGTCTCTCTCTCTCTCTCTCACACACAGACACACACGCATACTCTCACACTCCCCTGCTCTCTTCCAAGCAGCCGGGGGTTGGTCGGGCTCGGGAATCTGGGCATCGGCTGCTCGGTTGCACGATATCACCGTCGTAGCCCCCGGTTTGTCCTATTTTTCGCCGTCTGGAGCTTCCCTGCTGCTCGTATGTCGTGCTCGGTGCGTATGCGTTGCGGGCCGCTTTTTCTGTTATTTGAACTGCAGCCAATAAACCGAATCACGGTACAGTCCGGAAGAGTGTTTTAGTTGTACACGTTCCCTGTTTTTTTTTTAATCAAATGTTTTGTAAACACTTATCCCTTCGTTCCTTGTATACTTTTAAGATGAAAGCAAGAAATTCAAAAATAACGCAAAAATTGCCTTCCCCAATAGCACCTGCAGAAAATCGTCAACTCCTTTCGGACACTTCCGCGTGAGCAGCGACCGTATGACGTACGTGCACTCCGAAATAGCTTCTCCCTTCGACTGAATGGCATCAAATTTTCCTCAGCCTAAATTGAGGAAAAACAGCAATTTCAAAGTAGTGAAAGAGCGAATAGAGAGAGAGGGAGAGCGAACCAGCTTATTGAACGGAGATGAATCCACTCTGTGCGGATTTGTGAGCATCTTCTTTAATCGGTGAGCGAATATAAAGCACACTTTTGGGAATGGTTTGATACGGATAGTTTTCGAGCGTGAGAATGTTTTCCCAGCTCTCAAAACAACAGAGAGCCCATTCGGGGCAATTTTCCCCTTCGCACGCTGCAAAACGCATCCCCTTGCTGTGTAGGGTTCATCATAAGCAAGCCGAAAAAGTGTATAATCCACACATAATTTGTCTCTCTCTCTCTCTCTCGCTCTTTTATTTTCCTCTCACAAGCAATTTTCACCACAGTACACGATGCACGCGACAAGCGCCTTTAGCACGTTCATTTTAAATAGAATTTTCCCCTTGCACTGGTGGTTTATCACAATGACACACATTTTGCATTTCATTTTCCACTTACACTAGCGATGAAAAGTGTGGCCAAAAACAAGACAAAAAATCGCAGGACCGTTTACTTCCTAAAGTGGGAGCGTAATATAAGAGAGAACTCATAGGGGGTGGGGTAGGGTTGAGGAAAATTGGGATAGAGGGTGATGTGAGGAAATTCGAAAAAATGCACCTGTTTGCAGTGGGTGGAACTGCGAGTGGGAACTCGTAAAGATGCGATTTTCCGATTTAAACATAATCAGCTACACGAGAATGAGAGTTCGGGTTCAGCGAGAGAGAGAGAGAAAAAAAAAGGAAGAAAGGAAACATCGGAGAGGTAGCTGAGAACAGTGGAGGGGAGAGGGTGCGGAAAGAGGAGTATAGGAAGAAAGGAAAATGTGAGGTGGAGCTGTGAATGGTAATGACTAGGAAATAGCTGGATTAGGAGCACAATCTGGACAACAAAGGAAGGAGAAAAAAAGTAAAGTGGAGGAAAATTATGAAAAGGTTTTCTTTACCTGTGGTTTGTGGTTTTTTAATCCAGTGAAATTTTTTGTCCTTACGTAGGAAATCAAGCAGTAATGCAGTCCGGAAAACCGTACCAGCGCGAAAGTTAAAAGAATGTACTCGTTTTAAATTAGCACATTGCATACATTCAGATGTATATGGGAGGAATAAACTTGCTAAGCGCCTAAAGTTATGCATCATATACCCAAGCAAGCTCTGTCAACGTGAATGCTCCATCAAAGCAACCGGGTCGTTGGCTTGATTTGAATTATCCTGCATGGTTTCGCATGTATGATTGAATGATTATGGGCTCTGGCCTTCTCGCTCTTTGAACGTTTTTTATTAATTCTTTCGCTCTCTCTCTCTCTCTCTCACTTATTCTCTGTTCATTCACTGTTTGCCGTCCTTCCAAGAAGACCAACTTTCTTTGTAAAGGCCTTAATGTGTGTAGGCTTCGTTGGTCGCATAATTTCGCATTGCACCGACACGGAACGGTACCCCTTTGGCATGAGGATGCATAATTATCTATAATTTATTTACACACACAAGCTAAAGTGTTGAGCACACAATTACAACACCGTTGAGCCGATTACGAGTGGGTTATTATCCATTTCCCCTTTTGCTTTGTGCTGTGGCCTATGATTGTTGCGAGCGCGAGGAATGTAATGTGGTGCGTTGGATTGGATTTAATACATTTCAGGTGGTGAATGATTTTTATGAAATTTCATCAAATGATGAAACAGTACAGCCATTCATCACAAGCATCACAGCCTTACTACGCAGGTGGGTGGATATAAATATCCGATATACACAATCGATAATCGAATTCTCGGCGGAATTTGATCACTTAACCGACCGATGACCCAGCACGGATACGGATGAGCGGGTGTTGCTCGGATGCCCTGCACTTCACTTTACCACAGTTGCAAGAACAATTTCTTAGACGCTGACGTCAGCAGTGGCGCTTGTTCGCTCTATCGTGAGTGTTTGTGCTTTTTTCTTCTTTTCTCCCGAAGAACCATTCTTTTCATTCTGGTTTGTTCGATCGTGCATGTGTGAGTTTTTGTTGTTGTCGGTCGAAAAAGGGATTTTATTTTATTTTACTTTCATAACATGGTAGAAAGAAGTACAGAAACAGGCACTCGGTTGGCTGCTTGCATAATCGGGGAATCGGGAAAGTGCTGGGTGGCTCGGCTCGACTAGTACTCCAAATGCGTCCTTAGAGCAGTACGCCTTACATAACGCGCGAGCGTGTTGCTCTTATGTGCTGCCATTCACGTTCCAGTGCTATCATTGAGCTTTCTTTTTATGGTCAACGGTAGCTCCACCTTTCCTTTCGCCACCGTTTTGGGCAGCAGGACATCAACAGACAAGTGTACCTTGCATACGTGTGTGTTGTGTATTATAATTTGGCCAAACGGTGTACATCGGTGTGGCGGGAATGTTTTATCAAGCACTTTATTTCGCTCTTACGAATTTTCCTCCAGCTAGCTGTTTGGGAAACACTTTTTTTGCTTACTCCACAGCCTCTGGCCAGACATAAGTTTTTGGTTTTTGTTTTTTTTTTCTTTCTACTTTTCCCACGAAGAGTTCGGTTCGGCAAGCTGACTTGGCTTGAAGTGAACTAGCGAGAACGAGATAAAACAGAATAGAAGTTTCATCGAAAGCGTCCCACAGGAATTGAGTGCTTTGTGGTATTGTTGCATCTCCCTGGTTGATAAGTCTCGGTGTTGAAAAGTGAACATTCTACGCAGTAAATTCGGTTTTGAGGTTTTGTTTTGCAGTAGAAATTGTGTTCCTTTTGGATGATTTTTGTGAAAATATATTTAAACAGGAAATTATTTTGATAAAACGCCTGAAAGTATACAATTCGCCCGACAAAGGCTCAAATAGTTTTTCAATGGTATGTTGAGTCAGAAGTGTAGTTGATTGCCACATCATTTTGTACGGTCATTAGCATTGGAATGAGCCTGCACGTACACGAAAAAAAGAAAAAAATCGAGTGTATTCATCTGTTGCAAACATACTACTACCGTCGAATCATTTCGAAAGTTGGAAGCACGTGCAGGACCGTAGAGGTGATTCATAAATTTCTCTTTGTTAAATTACGCTCTTCATTCACATTATTTGCCACGTCTTTCAGCGTGGGATGCACACTGAAATTTGTTTTTTATTTTATTTTTGCAAATCCTAATGCTGCACAACTTTGTACGCATCCTCAGCTCACAAACTCAGTTCTCTATTATGAACAATTCGCTTTTCAAAAGATGAGTTTAAAAAAAAGTACTCGCACCACCACCATCGCTATTCACCCTACCATTGGGCACAAAAAACATCTTTATTATGTACCTTTGCCCCGGGGAAGGTGCTGCTAGAACCTTTGCTAGAAGCTTTTCACCTTTGCATCTTTGACGGTTTTCTTAAATCTCCCTTAAATGCTCCGCAGGATTAAAATGTCCCGCACTGAAGGTTTAAGGGCAAAACCTCTCGCCCTCTCCGAGTCGAGTAAGCTCCGGTTTTATGAGCTCCGGAGATAAAGCTAAGCAAAGCCGTAGGAAATGAGCTTAAGGTTATCTTGCAGGATGCATTCTAAAAAAAAAACGCTCCCATAACCGAGCTTGCGTACCTTTTTCACGCACAACCGACGTGCTCTTTACCTTCTTCTTGTAATTTTACGATCGGTTGTTAAAACTAAACAGAAAGATGGCGCCATCACGCTTCGGTCAAATAGAGTCGAAGCTGATTCTTTTGTGCGTGTTGTCGCCTCCGCTAGTCTGGCTGGTAGGGTGGGCCTTTTAACTGTGCCAGGAACAGTTTTTGCCCACAAGTAACTGGCACACCAACGCTAATGTTAAATAATGTAAATCGTTCCCGCACCTTATGCTGCTGCCGTATCGTATTACACGCTGCTCGGCCGATGCGTCACGTTCACGGGGTAAAGTTCGGTGGCAAGGGCATAACCGTCGCACCGAAACGGAAGAAAATTGATTTTTCAAAACCATGTCCTTACCCACGCTAGCCAGAAAACCATCGGAACCATCGGCATCTTTGCGATGGTGTGTTTTGTTGTTTGTTGGATAAGTATGATTAATTGGTGGCTTATAAAATATTAATTAAAACGATGCTTTATTGTAGTACGCTGAGACACGCTGTGACTTTGCTGGCGACCATCGGCGAAGCCAAGTAAGGTGGAACGAAACATGGGAAGGACGGTGGAAAAAAGGGTTCACTGAATTATGGATGAGTATGTCATTTTTCATGAGGAAATTAAAGAGAGCATGAATCTTTTGCGATCGTGAGGCATGGGTTTTATGTTTTCCTTTTTAAAAGCCTCTACAGACGGTTCTTTTTTTGGAGGAAACAGCATGGAAAGAGAAGAAAGCGAGTTGTATGGCTGCTTAGATTAATTAACATTTGGTTACATGGTGCTCCATGTTTTATGCATGATTATATCATTCATGTGTAAGAAAGATATCGAGTGACAAATTTATGCAAAAAATTGAAGATAAGAAACTCTACAATGAAGATGAGTGGAGTTTATTTGAAATTAAAAAGTAGCAAATCGATTCACGTGGCGTCTAACCAGGAAGCATCGTACAGTTGAAAAAAGCAGTGCATGTTGCATACTTTTAGGCGAGTTGGTAGTTTTTATTTTAAAATATTCGAATATCAAATGTGTTCAAGCGTATCGTTTCGTTTCTTTGCGGTTGGTTAGGAAATGTTTGCCAGCAATACGATCAGTGAAACTGTTCCTCTTTCTTCTACGAATCGAGATCCAAACGATAAAAAGCAATGCGCACTAACAGTAGCGAAATGCCTCCGCAGAGAGCACGATGAACGATAACCTTAGCCAGTTTAAAATAATTACGGCTTTGCAGCGTAACTCACAGTCCATCCTACCTACATTCCGCTCACGTTAATAGCCCTATTAGCTGGTAATTACTATTACTTCTGTGCGTTTTGTTGTTGTTATTCTTGTTGCCATAATTGTTGTTCACTCTGTGCGCATTGTTGCACGACTCTCCCTGTCTCTCTATCTCTTTCTCTCGCTCACTTCCGCATTCGCATGGAAAGTATAATTGATTTCTGCTATCATTAATTTTCATCAGCATCGCATTCGCTTCACAGCATTCTTCTTGAATGGACTCCCTGCAGACTATCCTGAGATCATCTCAGGAGTGGTAATAAAATCCACATCGGTAAAGAAATGTTCGTCACATTATTTCTATTTTAAAATTAAAATGAATAAATCTTCTCACAATTGCTGTCGGGATGGGATGCTTAAGGAAAGCAGATGAAGCACACTTTATAAGCCGTTTTGCCAAGTAAGAACAATGAAAATATATAAAACAAAAGAAAAAGGAATAATATAAATTGAATAAGTTGAATCATTTAAATTCATGCCGATGAAAAGAAATTCCAAATATTCTCTAATTGCATAAGCAACAGTTAACGGGAAGCAAGCCAGGACAGTAAAACATGATGCCATTTTTTATCTTGCTTTCATCTCTTTTGATTGTTTTTTTTTTATAATGCCGGTGTGTGCGCCATGTTCTTGCAATAAAGGTGATAATACTTTTAAATGAAATTCAAATTGCAATTCACGTCGCATCCTGTTCGGTTTGGCAATAACAGCAAAAAAAAAAGAGGAAAGCAAACCGTGTAGAAAACAAATAGAAGAAGGGAAAAATAGTGGAAAAACACATCAACCTCTAGCGGCGAAAACATCAGCCCAACCAAGTTGTTGCATTGAACAAAAAAATATAAAAGGAGATAAAAAAACGGAAGAACGGTAGATTGATGCGGAAATAAATATTCACGAGAGACCGTACACACCCTGGTTGAGGGACCCATTGGGATTATGGAAATCCTTGCACAAAACTGGGATGGAACGGCTCATCGAAGATCGGGGACTGTCTGGACGGAACACAAAAAAAAAACCGATGGCATAGGTAGATTGTTTGTTGAAATGCTTTTTGATTGGCCAGAGCTTTCACTTGTTTTCGTTTCGCAAACAGATCGGGTTAATAACGGATTTGATGAATAATTTTGAGTTCTTTTAAACGGAAACGACACTAATGGAAGGAAACACAAACAGAGGGAATGTGAGCAGTAAAAGCAACATAGTTTTGTATGTTTTGTTTTTCAAGGGGGATGAGTGGGGTAAGGAGTTTCCATTTATTTATTTTTTTATGTATAAGACACTTGACGATGATATTCACAAGCGATAGGTTGGACAGCACGTTTGGAGAGTGGTTTAATAACAGCTAACAAAACACAACCCAACATGGTGCAACGGCAATGGTAAGTCCGCTGGTGACAGTTTGCTACATTTCGGTTCCATTTGTCGTGGAAAGACTGGTGGTGGTGGAGACTGGAAAAAAATTTGCACGCGCTCGTTTGTTTTGTGAACGTCCGGGAAGCCGTGCGCTGCGCTTATTCACCCGTCATCATCTCCATGAACTCTGTTGAAGAATAAACAATGGGGGGAAATTGTTATAGACGGGAAATTAAGCCTGAATGTCTCCGGTGCCATTGTCTTACCATCAAAATCTACCGTTCCGGAACCGTCGGTATCGATTTCCCCGATGATACCGTCCAGATCCTCGTTGGACAGTTTATCGTCGAGTGCCTTCAGAATTTCCTTCAGCGTGCTGGAAAACCAAGAGCGAAAAAATAAAGATGAAACAGTTGCTGCTTTAAATGTTTTCCGTATGCAGCGTGAGAAACACTGTTGGCTTCTGTATGACCCTTGCCCTTCATTCCCCATCCCCATTTTCCTCGCCCTCCACATTGAAGCGAAAGATGCTGCCGACTGTCCTTCAAAGGGAACGCCTTGAACCGAGAAAGCGTAACGTCGATTCATCTTGCAGCATGAAGGGTCGCCAATCTAGCTGTAGAACGCGAGCCAGGTACGGCACATAACTTATTACACATCCAGCACAGCATTTATAATTTAAGCAACGGGTTTCAGGATCGTGAAACGACGACTTTTCCACCGTATCTCTAAGGCCCTGGCAGGCCTTGGAGGGAGCAAAATCAACGACCATTATGTTGGACGCTTCGTGCAGCCGTTTTCTGCCTCACGGTGAGACGGTGCAGGAGAGCACCAGTAGTAAGCAAACAAAAAAAAAGAGCAACCAATTCCGTTCCCGACTCCGGTTGCGCATCACCGGTGATGATGATATTTATGCTATCCGTTAGCCGTCTGTTTCCGTTCTTCTGGGTGTGTTTTTTTTTCAAATGGCACACACACACACACAAACACTGGGGCTATATAGAAAGAGAGGGCATATTATATGAAATTCAGGGGGAGGGCAAAGTAAAGAAAACTCCGCGTTCCACTAGCTGCCGGTCATGCCAACGTGTAGCAATGGGGGCGCCTGGTGGTTGGTAGAGAAGAAAGTGGCTGCGTACTTGATGAGCGTGTGAGCGCGCGTGAGGGTTGGCGTGGTTGTTTATTCGCGCATCGCCGAAACGGAAGAGCTGGTGCGTTCCAGGTGACGCGTGGATTAAGTGGATTTCCAACAGATGAAAAGCAGATGTGAGTGGAACCCGAGTGGAAGAGGAATGGGAACCGGGCGATTCGACCAGACCGGATAGGAATGTGCGTCCGGCAACATCTTCACCTTGTACTACTCCACCCCCTATCAACCACTTTTGTCGCAGTTGTGTTGAAAATTTCGAAATATTTTGTCAGCGATGCGAAATTAACTTCTGCCTTTTTCCAACTTCCCACCCAACTTTGCAGTCATAATTCGTTTCACCAGGTTTGGTGGGACGGTGAAAATTAGTCCACTAGTGCGTGGAAAGTGCGTTATTTATGGCATTTATGTGTGTGTGGTTTAACGTATTTTATTTTTCTTCCCTCGAATGACGGTTTTTTTTTTGTTGTTGTTTTCCTAGCGGAGTGTCTGTGGAGTGGGACAGCCCGTTTATTGAGCTCGTTTGAATTTAAAGCGTTTCCGGTCGGGTCGTGTTTGGAAGGAATGGGAAACACGCCGCCCTTCCCCCCCCGTTTGCAGCAGAAGTTGTAGTAGCAAACATATGGTGGTAATAAATTTTCCCGGACCAAAACCAAAAACCACGGACGAAATAAAATAAAAACATTCGCGACGGGTCGGAAGTATGTGTGAATGTGCCCGCGTATGTGTAAACCTTGGTTTTCAACGTAATTAGTATTACGCCATCGAGGAAAAGTGTAGTTAAGGTGGAAAGTGCTCGATTTTACTATTTTGCAATAAAAAAGAGTGCCCTTGCCATCAAAGTGGGATGTGTTTGAGGGAAAGTGGTGTAAAGATAGTGACCTCACGCAGAAGGTTTTCCCCACCGGTAATTCCAAGGATTAAGTCAACGAGGTGTTAACAAATGTCAAATGGAACAAATGGACTGTAAGGGAGTTGGCGCCATTATCTGTACCGATAGGTTTAAAGTAGGCGTTGATTAAGAGCAGGAAGGAAAATTTACTGTCGTTTTGATTTATGTTGCGAGCAATATACTCCAGCAAGAACTAGTCTTTAGATACAAAATAGTGCTCATAGACTATACAAACAAAAAGAAGGCAAAAACATAAATTATAGAAAACATCATAAAGTACGAAGGTTAGTAAATACATTCCAAAGACATCAAAATAGCTCCTTAAATCTTGAGTTTAGACTGCCAACATAGTCCTTTTTGGCATCACAGTCTCAAAACATTAAAAAAAAGAATTATAATAGTTCCACAGGACACTTCCGGTAACACACATACAGCACGTTCTAATGTTTAGTATCTTTCCACCCAAAAGGAACGACTAGAATTTGTGGTCGTTAAATGTTTGCCACCACACACACGATTCTTTTTTCTTCCTTTCACTCGGATAAACATGGCGAGAACGTGTGAAGCCTTTGCCAAAAGGTCACCGAACATAATTTCTTAAGACGGGAGTTAAAGCGTAGAAATATCTGTAGCCAAGGATGGGAAACAAGAAAAAAAAAACACATGGAGCTCTCGGTAAGTTGGTTGGTGTTTTTGGGAAAGTGAAAAGCAAAAATAATGACACTATCGGTGCACGGTAAACAGCGATAAATCAAGCAATGCCGACTTGCGCCATTCGGCCATGTTGCCAACAAAAAAAAAGGCATGGGCGGGGGCGATAAATTAAAGGCTTATTTGACGTACTACATGCACGCAAGAAAAACGAAAAAAAAAGGAAAATTTCTACATGAACTGTCATGTGTGTGTGTTTATGTGTAAATGGTGAAAGAGCACGCTTGTCACGCTATATTGACAACATCCACCTCCAACGGTAGCTACCTAGTGGTGATGTAGCCGTTACCCTCGCGGTCATACAACCGGAAGGCTTCCTTCAGCTCCTGCTGCATCGCCTCGGCATCTTCCTCCTCCTGCAGGAAGTTGGAGGCAATGTTAGCGAACCCGTCGAAGTTAACGCGACCAGTGCTTTCCGGGTCCTCCTCTCCGATCAGGTCCTGCAGCTCGCCCTCGTCGAACAGCTGGCCCATCGTGTTGAGAATGGTCGAGATCTTGATCGTCTCGATGAAGCCCGTTTTCTGCGTGTCAAACATCTGGAATGCTTTGCGCATGATCAGCATTCTCTGTTCCTCATCATCCTGCGGAAAGGGAGGGTGGCCGGGGGGGGGGGGGTTGGTGGAGGGAAGAGAGAAATAAAGAGAAACAAATCAGTTTTATTATAAAGCACGTGGCGTTTTTTGATTGCACCGTTGCGCCGATGACAGCTGACGGGTAGGTTCGCTCCACTCCGTTGTCAGCAACTGTCAGCTGTCAAACTGACAGCTCGTATTAAATCGAAGTAAATTAAGCAGGGAAGCAGGGGTTGTATTTATTACAGATTACAATTTATTTGAACATTCAGAAAACAGCCTTGTGTTGTTTACGAATTTGCGTATCATACTTTGTAGCGACCTCAGCCCGAAATCTTTCTACATCAAGTTCTGATCCCTGCCATGCTATTGTACGACATTTCCGATTTGGCCAAAAATCGTCCATCTCATGCCTGCCATCCTTTGCGAACCTTCACATTCACGTAAACAGGTGTCGATCAAAAGCCATTCTGCCGCATCTCTTCACGTCCGGGCACTTCAGTGAGAAAGCGGGAGGGAGTACCAGTTAGCGGAAACGTTCATCCACAGCTACGCAAATGGGCTGTGAAATCGAAACCCCCTAGAAGCAGCGCACAACCCATCCCAACATTTTCAAATGCCGGATGTCGGACGAGGGGCCTCATTTGCGCCATCTGAAATGGCATTCCGTTTCTCCTCCTCTGGGTGGAATGAGGGCGATAAAGGGGGAATGGGTCATTTTTGGCCGACTTCAATCGTTTTGCCCAATCACGGTTAGCAGTGGGAGCGAGAGAGCGCGTGTGTGATCAAGTGCGCTGAGTCTCGATTTCGTTATAAATATTAATGGAGAGGAATTTTTAGCGTTTTACTGTCGGTCACACTGGTACGATGACCAGCGCTGTTACCTTCGCTTCCACGATCCCCCCTCCACCACGTGATGAACCGTCCTATGCTGCAGGCATTAATCATTTGCTTCTCCAATGCGCCCATGCATGGCCTTCGCTTTGTCCAACCTGATCCGATACATAAGACAGACACCATTTGGCAAACGGTGCGCGAGAGGCCAGCAACTGGGAATGCTGGCCCACGGCCAATACACTTCCCCCTCCCCTACCCTTCCTTCCTTCCTATACCGTTGAGACACCGATGGCACCGGCATCCCTGATGTAATTATTAACGATTGATTCATGATCATCACGCGCGGTGACACGATCGCCCGAGGACCCTTTGCATTTCGCGGGTCGTATCTCGTGTTACGCTTATTTATTCACTTTACCCATCAGTATAGCCAAACGGAATGGGTGGGAGGTAAGGAAGGATGCACAGTTTTGCGTTAAAAATATAACTCACACATCTCACAAGCTCTCACAAAGGAGGGAGGGTGCAAAATGGCCCGACAAGGGGGAAAAACCTACAGGAAATGATCCTTAGCGTGCATCAGGGGCTTCTTTTTTCATCTTCGAGGGCGCGGTTTGGATTTTTGATTGACACTTCTCTTAGACCTGGTTTTTATTCCCCCTGCCCCTCCCCTTAGCCCTAACAGTACAGTTAAGTTTGGTGCTCGTTGACCGCGAAAATCTCTCATCCTGCGGCAATACTGTGTGTGGTATGATTTATTGGTTTTGTGACCGCATTGCCGCATCAATGGCGAAACGAACGACCTGCCCAAGCAGCTGCTGTCAGGGGGTATTCTACTTGTCACAATAAACAATAGAACCAATTGGTGTTGCTGGGGGATTGGGGGAAAGGGATGAGGCGTCCACGCGTTCGGGCAAAGTTATGTGTCTGTGGAGTGGAGTGTGTGATGGACAAACATTGTCAGAAACATGAGAGGAACATGCATTCCGTAGCAAAATGGATGTTATTATTTGAGGGGGTTTTTTATTACCCCGTTGTTATGGTGATGTGTCAAACATTCCACCACACGGTATAAACATAGCTAAGAGTTAATTTAAGAGTTAGTAATAAGAGCAAGGCATGAAGTTTTGTGCATCATTTTAACTTATGCATGAGGTTGATAAAATATTTGATTTGCATTTTAAAAAATTTAAAAAATATACAAAACTGTAAGTTTTCAATATTTACCACAAGTGCAAAATGGCTGTCTTTGCTTTGTATTAGTAGTTATAATTTTGTTAACATGTAAAGCCTAATGAAAAGATATTAGGTAGCGGTGACGTAATAAATTATAATCTCATTTTTGGCGTGCCAACACGTCAACAAAACTGTGTTTCAATTAAAAATAACAAACCATTCTCTTGCCTCTCAAGGCTCCTAATTGAAAATAATAATTTTATTTTATGGATTCCATCAATTAAACTAAAGATTCAAGCAATGATACACTTCTTCTTCTTCTTCTTCTTCTTGCTTGGCGTAAACGACCTACGAGGTCATGCCGGCCTTATAGCCGGATAGTCAGGCCTTGCTACGGGGGTACAGTCCGGATGAGAATTGAACTACGTCCGGCCTTT
>KB692091.1:0-12951 GCA_000349165.1 Anopheles christyi | reverse complement strand
ATGAAGGTAGAATTATATTTGCGATGAGCTCTTTGGCGCTTCATCACTACTGCTGACAGTCATATAAATGCATTGGGTTTATTATCGGCATTTTAAGTCTCACGTGTTTGGTACGAGAATATTGCTGATATGTGTGAGTAATTATAAGAACTTTTACATTTTTCGGTCTTCCACTCGAATGGAATTGCTGATTCGGTGCGAACCTCCGCACATATAGCATTCACGATTAATTAGTTGCTGACCGATTTAGTGACCGAGCGATGTGCATAACACAATGAACGAAAATTGTAATGTGCAAAAAGAAAAGTAAAAGGGGAAGACCCGTTTAATTGGATTCAATGTAATATAATTTATCTTTTTTTACGATTGTGAGTATGTGCGTGTATTGGTTATACGGTCCCGTTGAAAAATGTGAACAATAAATTGAAAATTCATTCGTCACCGTGTGCCATAATTGCATTCGTCCCAGATTGAACGCTGTTGATGGATGGTAAAAATTGCCGAAAAAAGTAAAACATAGTCGCAATTATTGAACCTTTTCCCACCGATCTTTCATCGTCGTAAATAAAATTGATGAGCAAGCAAAATAATGAGATGCTGGAGGGGTTGCTATTTAAATTTAATACAATACCCACTTTTGCATCTGTGAACCAAAGTTGGTAGAGGTATTTCCAAGCAATTTCAATTAGTGGATTGATCTGTGATGATGGTGCCTTTGAAACAAAATGCGAAATGCTGATTAATTCGTTTGGTATGTTTCAGCTGAATTTCCTAACAATAATTAAATTAAAAAAAACATCGTATGCATCCAATAGCATAGGTTGCCTGCAGTGAATAGCTCTCATAAATCAGCCTGGCTGTAAAAACAACAAGATCTTTATTAAATTCAAATTGCTACCTTCCTACCATTCCTTTCCGCTGCAGCACAACACACAAACTGAGGCTGATGTAAATTGTTGCATCACGCTCGGAGAACATCGCGTATGAACGTGATTTTTTTTAAACAGCGTATAAATATGTTTTACATTGCATCCTATACCGGTCACGATCACGTTTCACGGCGCAGGGGTACTACGGGTTCATCCTTACCCACATATAAGGGGGTTTGGTGAAACGAAAGGAAAAGTAAAAGCAACAAGCGTTCGAATCGAAAGGAAGAAACCCTTTAGCATGACGATCATCATCCGCAATGTGCACGATCGCATCCGTGCTACACACGAGCGATCATATTCATCTGATTTATTATAGCTGACTGTTCTGTCGTGCATGTTAGCGAATATGGAATCGCCGCTAAATATGGGAAGCAAAAACCGTTTTGCGCGTGAATGATCAACGATGGTGTGATAGAAGTAGGTGAGGTAGGGTTGAGCGGAATGAAAAATTGCATGATTTTGGCAAGTATGATACACGCTTGCCCCTGCCAATCAATGCCATTCTGCTCACGAATTAGTGTTGCTAAAGAAGTGGCAGTGGTGCATGGTTATAGTAACATCAGCTCTTAATATCTACTGTGCATCCACAATCGCCCAAACAATTTCCAAAAACTGCCCCTGCTGTTCTCGTAGTAAATGTACGATCGTTGTATATTCCATTTTAATTAATGATCACTCGTGGCCCCGTTGATCGCAGTCGATCGCCATCGACTCTTCATCATTTCGTCAAGACAGTCGGAATGAATTGTGTTGCTTATATGTGCTTCACCGTGTACCACACGATCTCGTTCCTTCGCCGTAAGCTTGTATCGACCTTGACACAATCGGTTGAAAAAAAAAAAACAAAGCAAAGCAGAACGCTGGAAGAATGGAGAAAAGGCAGAATAATCTAACGGCTAAACATTGAGGAACACGTAGAGCAACAAATTGCGGGTGTATGCTGTGCGCAAAAGCATTTATAAAGTAGAGGGGATCTCAATTTACCACGAATTTGAACATATGGTTTTGAAAGGGAGGTGATGTTGAATAGACGCGAATCTTTTAAGGGATAGGAGAAGGCGAAAAAGTATGGCATGACGAGTGTAGGTTTCGTTGTGCTACAAGCTGTTTTGTTTTCGTTTATCTTTGTAATTTTAAATTTTACTTTTAACAACCACGAAACCCGAAAGGTTTAATCCAAATCCCGCTATATGTGTTTGTAGTGATGCGTGTCTGGAACGACAGGGCCGGGTCTGTTTTGTTGCAAGCGATGGATGCCTCTTTAGCTCAGTGGTAGAGCGCTGGTCTCGTAAACCAGCGGTCGTGAGTTCAATCCTCACAGGAGGCATAGTTGATATTATTTTGTTTTGTAATTCGTGTTTTTTACTCTACAATTCACTTCTGTTTTTAAAAAGGCTACATTTTCTTCAAAGAATAAATATGTGAACAGTTCGAGAAACAGCTTTTGCCACACAGATGCACGATGCGCACATTATCACGATGCATTAGTTTGCCTTTATTAGTTTTTGCATAGAAATGAAAAATACATTCCAGTCACGGTAGGTATCAGGTTGCTTTGTTTGGCGGTCTAGGCAATGCATTACACGCTTGCTGAATAATATCTATTATGACACACATACGCCAACACACACACAGAGAGTCCCTATATGAGAACGTTATGATTTCCCAAGTATCCCAATAGCGAGACAGGCCAATACTTTCATACTTATTTCGTCTCTTCGTTGAATAATTCAGCAAACACTAAACAGCGAATAACAAGATGCGACAAAACCTAGTCCCTCATCTCTATTATCAATGCACCTCGCTGGCACAAACAAACCATTTACGCAACGGTGTGAAAAACCTTGCTCCTACTCGCGTTTAATTAATTTTAATTGATTTATATTCGTGCGAATCCACCACATCCTGCTTCTTACTTCTTTGCAGGGTTTTTGGCACGATTTGATGATGAAGGAAAATATTTGTGAATACCCTTCTGGGACCGGAAATGGTGGTTCAGCTTAGCAGCACACGAACGCATGCGGTGTTATTTATCATGGCAAGCACACACACAGGCACGGACACAAGCTGCAAATAGGAGCGATTGATTCAATTTCTCACCACCGTTAGGGAACTTTCCGAGCGGTCGCGGGGTACCGATCGATCATGCCAATCTTTCAAATGCCGCACGAGAGGAGTTAAGGAAAAGCCAAATCGATTCATTTTATCTCTGCTCTCGAGTGCTGCTCTTTCATTGTGTCTCTGTTTGAAAGTTGCACCATAGAAAGAGGGATTTTGTGGTATTTTTATCGCTCGTTTAAATGATAAATGGTGTCCTTTCTTCGGAGGACCGGAACGATGCCTTACTAGGATAGCTGATAACGCGTTGGACGCGTTCTAACAAATTGTGGAACCGTTTTCAAGTTCGTTTAAATGATCATAATACAATTTGAAATACTTAAATTGGGTAAAATGCCTGAAAGCCAAAGAGAAGTAATACTGCTTAAACTGCTTTTCATTATGAGTTGAATAGTTTTCTTTTCGAAACCAGAACCAAGCATTTAAGTTTGAAACCCTCTGCGGATGACACAACGTATTTGATAATTCAATCCATCCACTATCGTTGCGCGCCATCTGGAACATAAAATTCTTAGATTTGTTTTGTAATGGAATGATTAATGCGAAGACACACTGTACCATGTGAATAGTGCTGTTGCTATCCGCTGTCTGAAATCAATCTGATTCATGTTACCAGCATTGGCCGTTTGGCATGGCGACCAAGAAATTCTAAATTGTTATTGATCCTCATTTCTCCCAACATGGCAAAAGGCAATGGGAAAACCGTATCTATGTCAGCGAAACACGACTAGTTGTACGTCCGCGTCTTACGTTGGCTTCCCATGCAGTCGTCGTCGTCGTCGCAATGAGAGTAAGACCGGACCCGCATGTGGGAAGTAAAATGTCATCGATACAAAATTAATGCCACTCCCGAGCTCTGTCAGACGTTATTTGTATCCATGATGGTCGCCACATTTCTTTCACCACCGCGCCCGTCACTCCCCAAACGACGGCGATGCGACCGACTGGGGCACAGGCAGGCAAGGGAAGCCCACCAAGCGAGGACGGAGTTCGACCCAACGAAGGCAGAAGTAAAGAAGCAGAAAAAGTGTTGTGTACATGGTGATAATTAATCTGATTCATAAATCATGCTTTACACGCTGTATATTCATTAAGATAAATGATCCGAGCACGGCAAGATGCCGACAAGTATGTGTGTATGTGTGTCCTCTGGTGTATGCGAGAAAGATGTTCATTTACAACACCGAACGGATAGAGGTGGAATATGTACATGCATGGTGCGAAAACTGGCAATGCAATTGCAATGATTTTTGCCAGCTGAAACGTACGAATGTGGCAAACGGGTATCGCTCTAAACCCCATCAGCTGAGAAAGGAGTGCCGTTGTAAGAGTGCTAGAGGAAACCGGCCAAAGGATGTAAGAAGATGGTGAGGCACACAAAGATGTAACCGAATGGATGACCTCGATCAAAATGCTAATGCACGCACTGTGCATTGTGATGCAGCGGGACCGGATCGAGCCTGCCCCGTCGCGACCGTTGACAGCCGGAACTTCTCCATATTTGTGTGGCCGTTCCGTGAATGAAATGCTAATGAATGATGCAAATGGGATGGGATGCAACAGCACCACAGCTTACAGCGGGGGAAAACAAAACCGGCTATTGCCAACGAAACAGGAACCATCAACCCCGTACGAATCCGCTACATGCAATCGCAACAATCCTAAATGGGTGTTTTCTGCTTTGCTGTGCTGTCTGGGGACGTATAATCTGAAAAGGAACTATTTCGTTTCTGTAGTTTTGCGTCACGTTGCTCGTTTGGATCTTTGCAAAGGGGAGTGTCCCTATTGCCCTTGTGATCACTATCCGACGAAACTGAACCCAGTTTCAGGCCTGACACACAGAGCGCATATGCGTATGTTCGTGCAATCGCGCATCGACTAACTGACTGAACTGATTAACAGATTAAGACTCACGGGGTGCACGAGGTGATCGGGGTGCTAGAACTCGTTTCTCTGATTTGCATGGCGGCTCGGCTCACGGATTTTCCCTTTCAAATGAGCGGGAATGAAGGAATGCATTCATTTATTAGATTTATCAAATGAAGTCAGGTTTACTTCGCTATTTGGTTTACAGAATGCTTCACCAATAAGTAAAAAAACGCAATAGTATCGTCCATTTCTGCTTATCGTTAAGCCAGTGCGTGGAAATGCAAATACAAGAAACAGAAGGAAAACTACTTTTAAAAACATTTGCTTTTTAAACATGGAAGTTTGTGTTTACTTAATTACCTGTTTTATTAAGAGGTAGAGTGTCGCGAGGTTATCTTTAATTCATTCGCATTTAGGTTAAATTTGATTTGTGATAAACTGGCTTATAAATAAACACACTTTAAAGTTAATATTAAATTAGTCAATAAATAGCTCAATTCAAAATTTTGTTTACTGATTTAAACAATTTTTAAAATTTACTATTACTTTTTTATTTGTATTTGTATTTTGTAAAAATATCATCAAATAACATTATAACTTTTAACGTTTATAACTTGCATTGTTTGAAATGGTCGAAAACCTTACATATTTATTCATGTCAATTTGTAAGTAAATTATGTTTGATAGTTTGGTTTAGCTGATATGCCCGCCATAAGCTCCTAATTCCTTGGATTAGAAGTTTGATTGAATGATGCATGATTATGGATAGCTCATTACTATTGATTAAAAAGACTGAGAATGAGAATTAAAGGGTTATGAAAATCATAATGTATCACGGACTATTAAGAAAGGTTGAATATGATTTCCCCACTTTTTCTAAATAATAATTATCTACTCCATACCCCACAAGTTTTCGTTTTGACTCGTGCTAATCAAAATGTTGCCTTCTTTGCATCGTACTACTACATGCGTCATTTGTGCCGCAGTGCAATTAGCTCGCATTTCGGTAACCGTTGGTAAATGTATACAAGATTCGATTACACCCAGCGTATCCGCTGCGAATGGGTTAAGTTTCGGTGGTGAAAAATTCCAACACCCTACCCCGCCGGTGTGCGCGCATATGCTGTTGTTGCTGCTGCAGGCAAATGTGACTTTGGCATTTGCTTTTCAGTTCGTGCAAAGACCACACGGACCGATACTTTCCTCCCGACTTCTCCCCATCCACGGCACGGTGCTAATTATTTCGTGCCACATCAAGCCACAGCAGCAACAACAAGAGCGTTTGCCAAATAACAATCATTTTAGACACCGTGTCAACCAACTCAAGCAAGCGACGACCGCACACCATCCCAGTGCGTTTCGGGGTGTAAACCTTCCACAACCCCTTTCGCACATGTAAACGAGGTTAAGCAAACAAAAAGTGGTCAAACAAACATTAGCGCGTTGGATTCGCGACATCGGGGTCGAAATGTGCCGTTTTCGCTCGTTGAACAGGCAGAAGCAGCAGGGCGAAAAAGGGCCACAAGAGCACACAAGAGAGAGTCGCCAGCACATTCCATTTCCATTGACCAAGCGCGACAAAGCGTCATACATAGCGTGAGAGTTCTTGCAAGCGAAGAACGGTAACGCAGTGAATCCTCATTCTCACCCGGTTTGTCCGGGTCAGGCAGGGTGCAATTGATGAATTAGTCAATCGATTTTCTGCAGGTACCATTACCCCCCGGCCCGTCACCCAATGCCCGTACATGTGCATTGTATTCCCGGCCGACGGCTGTTGCTCTGTTTGTGCGAAATTTCCGACAGACGAAGAATTGTGACGCTTCAACAGAACATTACGGAGAAAAAAACACCAACCCATCTTCCCAACTCGGCTAAACACAATAAAAACCGGCCACAACACACAGACACTGGGATAGAAAGAGACTGATAGAGGGGGGAGAGCCCGCAGTGCAGAGCAGTAGAACCGAAACACGCACGGCACCGGCCAGGCGAGGGTTTTTCAAAGATAATCATCCTTTTCCGCTGGCGGGCGAAAGATAAATATTTACAAACGGTCCGCGGCATCTCCCCGATCTCCATGGAATACGCCGGAATTCGATCCGTTTCGTCTTGGCAAACACACAAAGCCACCGCTCGCCGTTTCCCACCTCCCGAAATGTCCCCCGGTGCACCTCCGCGGGCGAATGCATTCTTCCTACACCCGTTTCGTCCTACTCCAGCCCACTTGGCGAGCCACGACGAGGCAGGAAAAGGTTAACACGAAGCAGTTAAGCCATTTGCTGAATGCTGTTTTCTTTCACTATCTTTCCTTTCGCTTGCTTATTTGCTTCCAAAAGCATATTTACCCTTTTATGAACGGAACCGTAAAACGAACCGTGTTCTTGGCTTCGAGATTTTGAGAATGCTGCGCGTTTTCGTTTGTGGCTTGTTTTCTCCACCTTTTATGCTGTTGGCATATATTGGTCGGGCTTTTTGAGTGAGGTAAGAATAAAAAAAAATCCCTATCCTTTGCCCAAACTCGTGCACTGCCCCATAATGCCCTCGAAAAAGAACCAAAATCAATAAATGAATGTTTAATGAGAGTTAAATTTTCAAATTGTACATCCGTGCGGTACAGCCTGCGGGGTCGGGGTCGGGTTTTTTCCTGTACAGCTGGCACGGTTTGGTTTGGGCGCGGGAAAAGGAAATTTGAAGGGCCAGACAAGGTTGCGGTATGGGTGAAACTAAATATGCATTTTCCAAGCTTTAAATATTTATGCAGACACGATCGAGTGACTCGGGATCGAGTCTCGGTTTCCCGTTTCGTGGTTTGCTTTTCCAAAATGCATTGGATCGGGGTTGTTTTCCATTTTTCTCCACTGCCTATCGGTACGTCGGTGCATTTGAAGCAGTCTAGTGTGGTGTGTTTTGCAATGCAAGTGCTTCCAACTGTCGGCAGCAATGCCATAATAGCCCCAGCGGGCTGTGGCGGCAATTCTGACCACTTTTTTCGAGCTTGTAGTAAGTTTATGAAGGTTTTGTCTGTAAAAAAGTGGGCACCGAGCACATTTTGTGTGCGGGTGTGTGAACGTAACACCGCACCTCGCAGCTTAAAAAGGTTCATTTGCAATAATTCCTAGCTACGATTGTTTGTGATGGTTTCGATCTTATATTCCGATGCAATCCCGTTCCAGACTGAGCAGACTGCTTTTGGCAACCATGCAGCATATCGGTACATAAGAGTAAAAATGTAAAAATTAAAAACTGCCTTGGTGTCGTAAATTTGAAGTGTATGTTGAAATATTTTACAATTTTCTTGATTGTTTAAGCTTAAATTTGAATATTTTAAAACTCAATTGCTATGTGTCCATCTCGAGAGGACTGGTTGACCACTATCGGACAAAGCATTAGGTGGATCAAGCAGGCCAAAAACATGTTGATCGATTAATATCCAGTCTTTCTACTTTCATTACGTTTTCTTCTGCTTCAAGTAATTGCTTATAAAATGTGAATATCTTGTAGTTTTAAACTTTGTTACCCTTTTTTAGCATTATACACTGGTTTCTTTAAGCTCGTTTATAATACATTATTGTTTCTTGTATGATCTATGTTGGGGAAGGTTTGGTGGTTCAAAAGGATAGACGCGTTTCTGCCTAAAGTTCAGTCGTTAAATTTTCATCCGAACCGTAGAAAGGCGGACTTTCTGGGCGCGTGGTTTGAAATAAATCTTCTAAACCACAGTATAAGTCCGCCATGAGCGCGCAATTTGTTACACTAAGAAAAAGGGAATAAATACGCTGTGTGATCTCTGTTTTAGCGAACAAGACGGGATCATTTATTTTCTACTGGAAGTGGGGTTGGAAGTTAAAATTGCAATTTAAAGGTAGGAATATGATTGAGCCTAGATCTTATTATGATTGATCGGTAAATTTCCTTTATAGTTGTCGTCTCTTAGTGATGGATACATCATAATGCGGTGAATCTCGGATTGCTGATCATCTGAACCGCAAAGATAAAACCTAAATGTACGCTATTATTGGGTCGCGAACTTTTGATTCAAGCCGAAATGTACAGATGTAAATGTACAGAAAGTTTAATGTCACATTTTTTCTGTTTTGAAAAATGAATCTGTTTTGAATGAAATGATCTTATAAGCGCTATTCGTTATAAAAATGGTAAAAATTTCTCTTTTCTTTAGTGTTATTTACTGGTTAAGATTATAAATATATTCTCATACCGTTACATTTTTTAAATAATCTTGTACCAAATATTTAAATTACAAAATACATTATTGTATCATTTTCTTGAAAAAATTGCCCTTTAGGATGTTGTACTATTGATATTTTATGATTTCGTTTATTTATAGGATAATATTTATTAGTCATTAAATATTCATCTGGTTTTTCGTGGTTTTTTATTCTTTTATTTTTAAACCCATTCTATCAAATATTTGAATTAAATTATCTGCAAAGTGCCTTCGTGATAGTTTTTGGCGAAGGTAACGAAAAGTTAACCGTCTATGTTCTGGCCCTGTGTGTGTGTGTGCGTTAGTAAAAATAATTTCACATAATTCATGTGCCCTGACTGTAACACCTACTAATTTATGTTCTCTCTTTTCTCCGATAACGCGCGTTTACAGACCCGGGTGCCATTGCGAGTACCGCCCACACACTCCTTGACTCTGTGTCGAGCATCCTAGAAGGTGAGTAATGATGGTTGGCTACGTCGTTCAGCTGTTATGTAAAAACTTCTACGAGAACCTACCCGAATCGCCGAACGAACCTGTGCGCCACTGACCACAGCAGCAGGTCTGTGTATAATTTGTTCCTTCCGCAATCTTCATTGCCATCGCTCACCTTTTCCCTAGGCAAGGAGGGGTCCATCCTCGATCGCTGCTGCTGCAAGCCCCTATAATCAATTTCAGAAATTTAATGCCCACCCTCGGGACGCCAACTGCAGGGAATGGTCTCGGGAAAGAGACGTGTTTCTTTTTTTGCTTTCCTTTTTGCGGGAAAGGGGTGGAAAGTCGAGAATGTGGCGGATACATTTCGTCTTCAATCAAGCGGCAATAAATGAAATGAAGCGTCCACCGACCGACCGACCGAACGACAGACCAACCGACCAGGCGAAAGAGTGAAGCAGCAAATCTTCTTCTTTTGCAAGCTTGTGTCTCGACTCTTTCGGGGGCTGAGAAACAATCACTTAAAACCGCAAAACTAAATTACCCCTAGCCATGGCCACGCACTACTCCAGCTTGTCCGGGGCTTTGTTGCTTGGGGCGGCATACACCGCATCTAATTGACTTCCTGTAGTTGGAAGGGACGTGTCCGAGGCTTTTGATTCGATTGCGATTGCTGCGTTTGCACCGGGAAGTGTGTGTTGTTCTTTTCATGTATTTCTGGGTAGTTACAAAAGTCCACTCTTCTTGGCCACAGAGGCAGCAAATTGTCGAATGGTTGAAGGGTTGCAAGTAATAAAAGAAAAAGCTAAAAATACTAACCCAAGATAGCGAGAACCCAGATCGAGTTGATGGACAATTAGGCGGCAAAGTTTCGCTCGGTGCTAAGGCAGTCGGTCCGTGTAAAGTATTGCCTTGACGCAATATGACAAGTGGTGTAAATAAATAAAGTCATAAAACGAACACAACTTGGCTAGTTGAACCCGGTGGTGGTTCTGAAAAATAGCGTCCGCTGCCGTTACGCGCGCTATGGGAATCGCTTGTGAGTTTGACGCCGCTTGTCTTCCATGTCCGTCACAGTTCATGGGGGTGCACACTTTGAATGTATTTAATTCATGGCACGTCAAGTGTACGGGATCGTGTCCGAGGGTGGTAGAAAATATCCAGTCAGACACAGACAAAATGGTCAAGTTTAGCTTTTTAGCAATGTCGAAAGGCCTAGAACACATACATTCATTGCATTCGATCAACTATCTATCAGGCATGCACGAGTCTCATTTCCGTCCTGTGACGCTCTGTGCGACAGAACTGTGGAACAACAGCTCTGTAATCGAAACAAGGATCAAACTGTCTTTTTGCTTAGCATAAGAACGAGGCCATAATGCAAATCGATCCGAGTCAAGGCACTGGCCGTCATCGTCGGCCGTCACAACAATAGCGTCAGCGCAAACCTAGTAGCGCATTTGCATTGTTCATAGACTTTCGGTCGCATGGTTAGGGTAGAATAGAATAGGGTTTTCTTTTGTGCAACATCATCACTTATCATGCTACGTTTTTTGTTGTTGTCTTTTCCGCTTAAGGGTTTTTATTTGGCTGGTTGTGCAAATATTTCATTGTTTGTGTAGAGCGTTAATTTGCGTTTGACTGTTTATGCCAGGGGATTATAGAATGGATTGAGTTTGCTGTTTTTTATCTTTAGTAATATTCGTTTAACATCCCTCTGCAAGCAGGAATGTAGTAACAAAGGTTCATTTAGCCAACGGTATTGTATGAGACGTTTTATTGTGACTAGTGATACATGAATAAAAAAAAACTATGTTCTTCCTTTGTGTAAATTTTTTTTTACGGTAAATATGTTAACAAAGAAGTAAAGAAAACATTTTAATTCGAATAATCTTTCATATCACCCAACGTACTTTACGATTATGCTGCCCTTGTGTTAAACTTTCATCTATTTTACCACCACGATAATTGCTCTGCATTACAAATTAATCTTGGCAATAAAATACAGTCCAACAAACAAAACATCTTAAGCATCTTATTTATTTTTTTTTTCATTCGTCGCCCCCTTTTTCTCAATCAACTACATTTCAACCATTAACATGCAGCTAGGAAGTTGTTTTTTTTTATATTATTGCCTTGATCATCGCGCCTAAGTTTAACGCTTGAGTGAAAACAAACTTGAACATTTTAATGTGCGCTTTAATCATGCTTTGTTGTTTTTTTACCTTTATCGAAGCAACTTTTTCACTGTACAATTGCAGTTGTGGTAAGGCTACATGAGGCTACCCCGTAAGCTGATAATAGAGTAGGGAAATTTAAAACGTAAAATAAATCATGCTGTTCCAAATATCAACATTGAAACGAGTGCTGCTAATCAATCGTAATTCGAACGCTAGCAAAACGTTGTGGGGAAGGGAAGTGTAGGAACGGGATTTGATTAATATGCCAGAGTCACGTCGTGTGCCTCACATTAACGAGACCCGTCTAAATCGTTCAGGCGATTGTGGTGTTTTATTACCAAAATAGAACAAATTGTGAGCTTTTTTGTTAGTCGCCTTTTTTAATGTGTTATTTTTCATTGAATTGTTCTGTTAAGCCCAAGGTTAATTTAAAAGGTAGAGTCGTTGACAATTCCTAAGAATAAGAGGGTTAAGAAAATTGTATTAATTTTTACATAACAATTCGTAAAGATGGCGCTCGTTGGTTAAGTCAGTAAACTGAGTTTAGTTGATTGTTTAAAACGCAAACTTCATTTACATATACTCAAGTGACTTGGGTGATATTTAGTGTCTCGATAAATGAATAATATTAATTAATTTCTTCATCAATCTATTCATCAATGCAGATTGTTGCATAACAGTTTTTTTTACAGACAGACATACCAATAGAGCAGAACATCCGTGACGAAAACATCACGATTGTTCCGTGACGAAAAGATGGACCCTGGGCATGTGCGCAAATACACACACAAACACCTAATTATACGATATTGCCTTGCCGTGCAATGTGGCGGTAAGAGACCATACTACACATTGGGGTTTTCACTCCGGAATGCTAATGGCCGCTAATGACGCCGGGTTGCGGGAATTGACAAAAGTTAAATTAAGCGATAATGTTTTATGGGTCTGTTTTCATGTGCTGGCCTTGCCCGATGCTAAGCTGGCATGTAAACATATTTCGTTTGTTACGGACAGTGTTGCGGCAGAGCATTCGCACCATCTCTCCGAAAGCCGACCAACCGCCGTAGTATGTAATTGTTTTGTTCCGTTTCGACAGCAGGATCTTCAGCTTTAGGATTTATAGAACACCACGGACGTCTCGTGACATTTCACCTATCAAAGCTCAAACAGAAAACCAGGGGTTTGCGCGTTT